>DWNI01000119.1:0-12556 GCA_018250175.1 Alychna victa
TATGTGAAAGGCCGGGTCGCTTCTGGCTCGCTGCGTGGCAAATTGACGGAGACCTAAGTCATATTACTTGTATAATACTGCCTTTCCTTAATGGAAACTCCGAATATAATTAAAAAGAATTATCTAAATTTCTGCTCAGAAGTTATGAAGGCAACAATATCGATAAACATAATTACTCCGTATGCCTATGAATGAACTAATTATCAGCCACCAACTTTGGTACATGACATCGTGATGACATTGTATCCCACGTACTTGAAGAACGATCCACTCGAACCTTAGTGTACTCGTAACATAAGAGTCTGCAGGGTTTGGGTGAGATTTATCATGACGTCTAGCTTAGTTAGCAGATCGGATCGCTCGAGGCTTCTCACAAATGTGGCAAATTGACAAAAGGCGTGTGGCTCGTCGTTTTGTCTCTGATGGCGAGCAGTGTCGCTACGGGAGGCGGAGAGCTCACACACAACCCACAGCTACACGCTCTCTCGGGAAAATAAAAACGTGATGTAAACAAAATACGACGCCGTGGCGGCGCGGCCAGCATGCAGGAATCTTTTTAAGCAAAATACGTATGAGTTGAATTTTGAGGTAATTCGTCGTTGTTTGATATTAACATTTTAGAGATTGGCATTTTTAAATTACGTGCTATTAAATATAAATACGATTTTCAGGATAGACAGGGCTTATATTGTTATGTACTCGTATAAGCAAATATGTACATAATTTTTTATTACATCGTTTATTATTACGATAAGAATGGTCTATGTACAGAATGGCAAGTCACATTTGCTCAAATAAATCCGAACATACTGCAATAAAATATTATCTTCCCTTTGTATTTGTCCTTAATAAAGAGATCCCATTTAAGATTTTAGCGGTGTTGGATTATAGTTAAAGAAGGCAAAGAATAATCGTCGTAGAAGTTCTCCGGAAGCCTTAAAGTGGTTTCGTCTCTATTAATTCCGATAAAGGTAAGGCTGGCTGCCGCTCGGCCGCGGCCGTCCGGAAAACATCCATTAACGTTTTCCAATAAGTGTTAAAACCTCCCCATTTTTGATCTAGCTCAATGAGATTCAGCTTCTCGGAGCGAGCTGGGATTTTAAAGGCCATGTTTAGGTGTAGACCGCTCCCGGCGTCAGTCTATCGCACTCAACCTATTTGTGTAGAGCCCTCGAAACCGACAAGTGCCGTAATGCCTCGTCGAATCGCAACGAGTACTCGCCCCAGTAAGTCGCCTCAATAGTCCTGATGAATAAAAATCAAAGAAAGGCCTGATGCTCGAGTGCTTCTACTGCCGACGAGATACACGGCAGGGTAAGGCTATCGTACTTCTTTGACAAATTTATTTAATTTCTTAAGGAAAATGTAAGCTTTTCTTCTATTATAAATATGTGTTTGTATTTCGTTACGTCATTTATGTAGATTATCTAATTACATTTAGGAGTCGAGGAGGACGAAAGTTTTTAACCCAAAAACAAAAATTTAATTGCACTTAAATAGCTAAATAAGTTTAATCACGATTATGTAATTTAAAAACAAAATACCCCTAATCCGCGACTCGCACACTACCTGTAGGTACACTACCTGTATCTCGTACGAATCTTCAATAGTACAGCAAGGTTCTAACAATACTGCTTTAAGAGATGGTAGTAGGCCCCCGGACCTACGTTGAAAAGCGTTGAGTGTAAACGAGGCATAAGACATCGCCGTATGATTCAATACCCACGTACCGTCGGCCGGGCTTCCGGTCGCGATTTATGGCCTTCGAAACATTTGCCTGCGAAGCCTCCGCAGTACAGCCTACACGATACCCACTTCCGCAACTGGTAATAAACGTGAGTGTATGATTTAACATGGCGTGTACTTTGCATTTTTATGAACTTATACGTTCTAGAAGATTTAAATATTCAATTTGAAACATTTGCGATATGGGCTGTGCGTTAGTTTATGATATGGAATATCAGTATCCTTCCTTCTTGTTTTTAATTCCGAGGTGTTCTATCTAACATATTAAGTTATATTACTTAAGGGCGAACTACTGAAATGTAATGTTTCAACACACTTCAGCATTAGAATACCTGCCTGTATCATAAAGCGAGCAACACCGCCTTACATTCTAAATCCTTATCTGGAATGGACATTCTCCGGTCCTCCGTCGATCCTATTACAACGTGTTAGGACCAAGAGCTAACTAAGCATGGATGAATTTCCACGTAGTTCATTTTCATAAGCTAATGAGTTTTGCAAGAGAGTCCGCACAGCTCAACTCCCAGCAGCTTAGAACGTACCGCAGATTAAGGAAGATAGGGGTGCATGCGGAGTAGCCATGTGAATTGGGCCAGTGCGCAGTGGGACGGCGGATTACATTACATGTGGTATAACAAGATAACTATATGCTTCAAGCTTGCGTCGGTCTAGTGGTAGTGTGGCAGTGTGGTAGTGGTCACTCAACCACACTACCACTATGATAGATTGCTTCCGTGAATGATAATAAGTGAGAAAACGTACAAGTCATAGTTCTCCGTTATGATATTCTTAAAAAGTATGTAAAGTTAGTTGATTTGGAACTGGGAAACCCGATCACAGATAGCTGTGGACTGTGTTGAACAATATCAAACGTGATATTTTATAACTCATATTGACATGTCTCTTGTTTGCCCGCTGTCCCTTTGTATAGAAACTACGCGTTACATCTACATGCAAAGCACCAAAACATTGTCATCGGCCGTATTATATTATAGTTCTCCTTAACTCCTAGATGTCAGAGTCTTTAACATTACAAACATATTGGTGTACTGCAGTAAGCACAAAAACATTATTCACTGATGTCTCAACAGAACTTCCATACCATCGTTTGCTACTTACGTCGCGGAAATAGATCGCGCACTAACTATAATTATTATAACAGTCACACTTTCCTTAAATATTTTGCTTGTTTATAGGAGTAACTTTAAACAATGTAAAATATGAAAAAGAAAAATGATGTTAACAACAGACTCGTAACTACACTAGGAGTATTATAACAGATTAGAGATCGAATACTATAATGTGATCTATCACGAAGATCGCATCTACTGCCCATAAATCAAGTACAACAGAGGTTTCTGACGCGAACACGGCACCGGCGCTGGCGTGCGGCGCGGCGCCGTGCCGTCTTGGTGTCGCCCGACTACGACCGCACGTTAAGCCGTGTCCACTAGATACATTTACATACGGCATTCTGCACAAGGATTAGGTGCGATTTATATTTAAGTAACAGGTTCTTAGATGTACACATCTGTATCAAAGTGATCTATAGATATTATTATCGACGTCATAAACTCGTATTGCTCCCACAAATACATCTTCAAAGAGAACGCGAGTCCTATTACAAAGGAATTATGCATTATAACGATTACCAACGATAACCCATTAGCAATCAACTTCGGTTGCACCCAAGCCACAGTAAAGTGTCTTCTTGCAGTCAGGAACACATAAAGAGTGTTGCAACAGTGTGCATGAGATGCGTGATCTAGACGATCGGACTGGAGAAGAATTCGTTAATAAACATCTACAATATATAATTGATCACACAGGAAATAGAACTGAGACCTTTTCCCGGACGACGCAAGTGTCCAACGATGGCAATACGCGTGTCACGTAAGCGTCCCGTAAAGGTGTCCCGTCATTCTGTTTCGCTAACCGGCGGCATTAAAATGTATTAGGGGCATCGGGTCCGCGTTTGTCCGAATGGGACAATGAATTTGTGAGGGGATATTAACAATAGGACTCTCATTCACGGCACGACGTATTGGTACAACTTTGACCTTTGCCTATTATCCCCTGCGCAACGAAACATGGCAACATATATTCTGTTTGCGTTTTATCCTATTCGGAGCTTATTCGGTATAAAGGTTAGTGTGCCAGACAAAATGGTTTTTTTTGGGATGTAAATCCCTGAACGATTTTGAAGACACTAGGCTATCACTGGCTTCTGATCTCATCAGAATTACAAAAGGGAATCTTCTGGGTTTATATTAAGACAGCAGACGCATCTATTTCAGCAAACAAGATAAGCGAATTCCATTCCGAAATTAAGATATTTTCATACCTAATTGTGAAAATCACCCACATAGAGATCGTACTGACATGGTATTGTTAACTTGTTACGAAACATCAGTTAAAATTCATATAAATTCCTGGTTCGTTTAGTGAGCAAGTTTTGTAAGCCTCTTTAAAGGACTTATTGCGTACTGGGATTTCATTGGCAACATCGATGGAAATATCGCAACGGTAGCGCGCGCCATTTTGATCTATACTGGCAGCCCAATTGCTCGCTCGTGTGATTGCAAACGTTACCGACGTCTTTTTAGTGCTCGTTGCCCGGTAACAGGGAAACTGTACTCTAAACATAAATTGTTATCACTGAGCTGTCCGAGGAACTGGAACGTTCAGAAGTCAAGTAGCTGTAAACAATACACAATCATACGACCGCTCTAGGTTCCCTGTGACGTGGAAGGTATACGAGTAGACGTCGTTAATACTTACTATCCGACAACAAACAAAATGTCACATATAGGTCTCGTATCGGGAATCGAACCCGGGACCCCTCACTTCGGAAGAAGTGTCACAACGAACTAGGCTACGTGGTTGTAGAAATGATCTTCAATTATTGATGCTTCACCGTCCACCAGATCCACCATCAGAATTCGGCAGATTTCCTTTCATACATTAGCGGCTCGTTGCGGGACACGGGTCCCTCCTCCTAACGAAAGGGGCCTAGATCGTCGTCTTGCTGCTGTCATACGTATTTCTTGTGGCTAACCCAAGTTTCGAAAGGTTTTATGCCGTTCCAAAGTTCTCCGACGTGGGTTGGCGATGTCGGGTTTTATATGGCACTAAATAATAAGTTGTTGAGTAGAAATCTTTGTTCATTGAAATGAAATAACGCCAGTGTTCTATAAAACATTATCAGCAGTAAGGAAAGTATACCAGTAGTAGCAACCGGCTATTAGCGTAAATAAATGTATGTTCTATCGACTTATTACCGACGTAAACTCTCGACATTTCTATTGTAGGATTACAAATATTTATTGGCTTACGTCCTACAAGCGAATCTCGCTCTGTGAATTCGTAAAACGAAACTCGGTACGTTTAGACAATGAAAACGCGAACGGTAAAAATGAAAACAGCGCGGTTTGACAGTTATAGCAGCGATAGCAGTTTCCGGCCGACTGGGTCGGACGGTCGGCGCCGCGACGCTCGACGTCACCGCGCGACGCCCGCCATCAAACCTGCCAGTCGAACGGTCCACTGATAGTTTTATTGCTTCGATTCTAAACAAAATGGCTAACATTTTGTTACTCCGAACTAAGACAATTTGAATCAAATCCATTCCCGTGTTCCATTTAATATTGAGTTTTATAACAATCATTTTTATATAAAAAGTTTTGCAATACCTCGTCAATTGTTGACAGTAAAGTGGTGGTGTAACTTGCTGCTCGTAGGTTAGCTTTGCCCAAGGCCAAGGCCCACCGCCACAGCCACCTCGCGCCATTCCAGTAATGGCCGCGAGCCGTGGACGTCGTAAGTGAGCAAATTACAGCTCATTGTAGGCGTAAGCTTGTACCTACTTTTGTTTTATGCACAAGCTTAAGTCACAAGCGACGGCGAACATTTTTTTTATTCTCAGTTTTTAACATATGAAATTACCTATTTGAGGTAAAACTAAATGGATAATGTTAACTAAATGGATTTGCTTTTAGCAGGTACCGATTTCATTGAAATGTCTCACAAAAAACATTAACAGGGTGGTTATATTCATAAATAATATTGTTTGTTTTCGTGTATTATAAATTATATGAAATACCTAGGAAAATCGTTAACAATTCGATAGTTGCAGCAAATTTCGCTTAGTTAGATTCTCTAACTAATCAGAATCGATTCATATCTGTGGTCTTCGAAAATTGATAATGGGAGTTGTAGGTAATATGATAAGCATGTTGTATAAAAGCCACCCTCTCCTTAATCGAGCCACACTCCACCTGGGCCATCACAGAAAGGTTCGACTAAATAATGTATGAAATAGGTTCCGATCGATCCTGCCGCCACGCATCAGCTAAAGTGATCGGCTTTACCTCTTTTACATTTCCCTAATTCATTCGCTTAATGAATTAAACAAGTACCTTTTATATATGTTACGAACTGACGAGGAAGTAGAAGGGTCATTTAGTGTTAGAGAGTCACCTTGCCTATCCGTATACAGCCATGCATGTCAGACGTGTTGGGTGCGTTCGTTGATATTACATGCTTGGTGTGATTCATTATAAAAGTTTCCCGTTGTGTCCTATTGTACCCGTATCGTGTTGCTACAGGCACAGGTAGTTCACACGAGGCAACAAGTCAGTATAAACTTTTTCTAATAATAATTTAAGTAATAAAGAACTTTCGACAAAATATCGCAAAGTTGCGCAAAGTCGGGCTCATTAAGAATGCTTCTACTTAGTAGTAGTTCAGGATAAATTCATAACCCTGACATAGTTATAGACAGTGGCGGCTGGCAAACTGCACACTACACGTAGTATGCATGCGACTACCTACTGGTCGTAGTGACTCGCAGAGGTATTGTTTCCTGATCATGCTCCGTTGTGAGCGAATTGTTGTCGGTATGACTGTTACTAATTTTAAGTGTATGTTTTCTTTGCGATAGACAGGTTACAACACATATTTTTAATTCTTTTTATTGTGTAGTAAGAATAGCAAACGAGCTGGCAGTATGACCAACTCCTGTCGCTCATGGACATCTGTGACAAACCTTTGGTCACAAATGCATTTCTACCCCCGAGGACAGATGGTCGCCTCTTGTATAAGTGTCATTATATTAATATATTCATTAGTTCCATATATAGTGCGTGACCGTTAATGGCAAAAGTTCTTGAGCGCTTCCATACTTCGGAGGGCACGATAAGCCGTCGGCTTCGGATTTCATCGTTAGATGACAGTCGTTAAGGCATGTCGGAGGCCTTCGGGCGGCATAAAAATGTTCGACACTTGGGTTGCCCATTAAACCCTCTACCAATCCGCGCTGGAGCAGCGTGGTGAAGGACGCTCTAGACCTCTTCAGTTATAAGGAGAGACCCGAACTCAGTAGTGGGCCATTAATGGGTTGAGGCCACATATATTCCTTTCGACATAAATAAGTTAGGTCTCAACAGCTCTACCACCGCTAATGGCAGCCTACTCTGCCACACGCCCAGGTTCTCGAGCAGCTCCACGAACACCGTCTACGCCAAAGTGCAAGGAATCCTTCATTAAAGATCATGCAACGTCTTCACATTAGGCAGTAAATGTAATAAGTACGATCCTGAACGTTCAAAGGGCTATTTAATTTGAATGCTTTGTAGACAAGGTCTCTCGGAATGCGAGAATTCTTTATTTTGTCTCAAAGGACTTGTAGTAAGATATTAATGGCGATGCCAAAGGCATATTTCACTAGGTATTCCTTTGTTTGCATTTTTATTCATTGGCAAATGCTTTAAAATTATTCGTTTGCGCATATTTGTCCTTTGAAAAAGTCCTAAATCGCCGCTCGACAGTACGTCTAATTGCTCGCCTGCGGTATAATAAATAGTTCTATACGAAATCGTATTCTATAGTATTCTACATCGAAGGCAGCCTCATTTAACTATTCAATGACTGTTTGACTAGTTCTTATAAACATACGAGTTGTTCTGAATTTAAGTTGCGATGGTTCGAGCGAGAGGCGGCCTCGTGGGAGCCATTCGCATGCACCAGTCGACTGCGCGTCACGCTCGGTCGGACGCGTCGAGCGCGGACCCGTCCTGTATCCGACAATGTTTAGCTATTGATGCGTTGTTTTAATGGCACTCGAACATACGAAATTCGAATCCGGCGAAATCTGTCACGAAGTCACGTTATGCTTCTTAAATGCAATGACTATAATCGCTCTTAGGTAGCACCATTATCTGTGATCAAATACCACTAGAAACTGACGTACCAACAATGAACAGCTTGAACTAGTCCAGCAGCATCAAACTTTATACAGATCTTCATCTTTCGTCTAAAGGAGTAACACGTAAAAGTTTATATTATTGCGGTAATTTTACAACAAGGCATGGCCGGGTGTAGCTACTCGTAGTTAAAGATAAGTCGGTCTAAAACCATAACGAGACGTACCTCGTGGTGCTAACTCTCGGTGAGCACTTTGCCTGTAATGTAACATTTCAGATTCGTTTTTGTTTAGTTGATTCCAGAATCAGTTACAGGTGGTGCGCATTGTTGTTGCAAATTGTTTCAAAATATTACAGATTACAGGTTGGGGTGTTGGGTACTGTAATGCTCGGTTCTCCTCCCACATTGGTGCAATGCTCAAATGTGATGTGTTACATTACAATGGAATGTTTCCGGTGACGACGCACCATGAAGCTTACAACATATTAAATTTGTAAATTCTTCGCTTGCAATATTTCTGTTTACCAACTTTCACCGTTTATGTAAATAAAAATTGCGAACTTTTATTTCAGGAATATAATATAATAATTTTGATATGTTCCTGAAAGCTAATATCGCCCTATGAAATACCATTCAATCGGTACGAGTAACAGTCGCTTGGAACTCATGAAAGCAGACTTCATTGTAATCAGTTATAATGTACTCGTATCCAGCTAAGTACCAGCGTTTAATTTAAATATATGCCCCTTGCCGTCATTGTCTGACTCATTATGAATCGAATGAAACCACTGAAGCTAAAAGTTTTGACTGGAGGTAGTGGAGGTACATCGTTCAATGTAGAATCTAAGAATGTATGAACGCTTAGTGAGTTACTAACCCGTTGGAGCAGCGCACTTAAATAAGAACTAATCATTATTTTTATTTTAAAAACAAATGAATCCCATCTTAATCTGGATCCATAAACCGCAGGACACAGCAAACTAGAATACAATAGAGAATCCTCCGAACAAATATTACGATCCATGTTGTATAATAAATACTGTACTTTTACTGTGATAGATCCCAACTCGATACATTTATATTCACGTGTCGTCCGAAGATAATACCAAAAAGCTGTCCTGTATTAATTGCTATTGGTTTAGTTAGAAATAAGAGCGACCTTTTCCGGACAGCAATATGCACTGGTTTCACTTCAAGCTGGGAAACCACAAGCGCTTCATTCCTGAAGATAATGTTTGTTCCAAGGTCCATGTTGCATCCGTTCTGCGGTACATAACCTCTTACAGAATATCACGGTTTACAGAAAGTAAAGCTTAAATTATTGGTCTTTGGCAACTAACAAAAATATTTTTTGTATTGATGATCTTGCAACTAACGCCTAAGAATTCCCACATAACAACTACATCGCAGAAACATTATTTGGACAAACCGTGGCATACTCGCGGCAGCTTCTTATTCGCTTGCAATGGCTGGTGGTTGTTGCGATGTCGGTAATGTTCTCGCGGCCAAGCAGAACTACAAATTGTACATTTCACTGTTATAAATGGAGTTGCAAGTCTAAGAGGGTCAGCACACGCCCACATCAAAAGTGTTTGGGAATGCCGACTCTCGCAAGCTAATCCGGGATATTACTATACTGCAGAAGTAATACCTTAACGCGCATTTTCTGTTGGCAGTAGAACAAGGGTCTAAGTGTCGACAAATCCAATGATAATACTACATTTGGCTGAAATTGAAGTCTAATTGACGTAATAACACTACAGCCTCTAATTACTGAACAGTGAGTTCTACGCGAGGATCGAAATGGCTTTAGAAGAGTTTGTGTCAGCCATTTCAACTAAAATTTTATGGCGTCCGGCTCGTACACTTAGGGCAATGGCTGGCAATCTAATGTTAAATTTAATTTTATCCACGTGATTTCTTTATATTACAAAAACGTTAGGCTACATCCTAAATTCGTTTCCTGATGAAATTAGAGATCAGAAATGGGTGACACGGTGGTGTTACAAATGTGATTATTGCGTTATTAAGTTAATTGAAGAAGCAAGACATGATTATAGAATCTTTAGAGCTCGTAAACACCTCGGTTTTACCACAGAACTACAATCATATTTGTAATCAACAGTAAAATGGGACGTATTATTTTTCCTAAGTGTCGGTGACATTGCCATTCTTTAGATTGCTAGATTGCTTTTGTAACAAAATAATTTAAAAGGGTGGAGCTAGTCTCACTTGAAAATCGTAAATTGTAAGATGTCTCTCTTACTCGACAAATTCATGACTATATTTTGAAGAGCGTGCACCTTTCTGCAGCAGGTAACAAGCGTAAGAGATTGAGAAGTATTAAGGATTCGCTCGAATGATCCGATTGACGACGGAATAGAGTTGCCGGCTTATTGTTTGATACTAGTACGCTTTTTGAGCTTACATGACTATAGAGCTCGAGATTCACCCGAGAAGCCGAGGAGACCTGGTACACGACGAAGTGACGATTACTAGAAATCTTAGAAGTACATCTTAGAAGAAATCTTAGAAGTACATATTAGAAGACATCCGTCTTAGTGTACAAATTCAGCCGTAATCGATAACAGTAGAATAATAATTTAGGACTCCTAATGAATAGGATTAGACCGTTAAGGCACAAACATAATCTATTAGATTTATCAACAACTGGAACCGAACCAAGTATCTATGTAGTATAATTTAATGCCGTGAATTCACATCATATTGCTGAGCAATTTATTCCTAGTTTTTGTTTTGTCTTCGGGACATCGCTACTGGGTTCAATTGACAAAGTTGAAGATATAGTATTCATTTTAGTTATATTTATTTTTTCAAGATAGACATCGGATCGCATCAAATCAACGATACTAACCTTCGGCTATTAAAATACCAAAAAGAATTGCTCACGTATCCATGGCTCAGTTACGGTTCTGTTATTAGTGTACGGTACCCAGGTGCGTCGCCAAAGAGATTTACGATAGCTATCCTCGCCGGGCTCGCTCGCCGCTCGGCGCTCGGCGCTCGGCGCTCGGCGGTGCGCTCCAGCGAGCCGCTCGCCGATACACCGGCTTACTATTTGTTACCGGCTAACTTTAACGATCATGGTTTTTGATATCCATATTACTGTTAAGGTACATTTTACTCTGTTGTACATTATTTCATCCGTGTGGATGTTTAAAGACGATACGGAAGTTAACATATAATGCGATCGTTGCTGGTACAAACCGCCTTTTTAAGACAAACTAGGCTATGTAGAAATATTGTTACAAAAGCGAAAATAGTTCTATCGATAATGCAATTAAATAAGACATATGTACCTACCTTAGGAGTATCTAGTAACTTACCTTTATTAATTTAGAGTATAAGACTTGCCACAAGGTATACAGACTTGGCTGCATTTAAATATACGAGTACAACACAACACGACAGAACGGTGAAAGTTGTAAAAGGCATTCAAATTGAAACTCCGCTTCGATCACTTCTGCAGTTTTGTCAGTTTCGTCTGAACGCGACGCAAACGGTCTGAAACAAACCCCTGAACGTCCCTCAATTCCTGTTCATTTTTTACTACAAAATTAAGTCACTGTTATTTCGTTGTTTTGTATAAATAAAACAAATGTATGTACTGTAGTTGCTAACAAACGTATTTACATTTTGTATACTTTTTTGATACATATACATTTTTAAAGAATTGGTGCTTTTTGTTTCATGGACTCTACTCGTAGAATCTTATATACCTACTTAGTATGTGTAATCAAATAAGTATTGCGTGCGGAGGATTCAAACCTGGTCATCAGGTGTGCAATGCACTACTGCATAATTTATCTAGGATTTATTACCGAATAAAGACGAGCAAGTTAAATTCGCTTATAAATTTAGTTAAATAGGTCGCCCTAGACCGAACAATGCGCCGCCGTCCCCGCTCCCCGCTCCCCGCTCTAACCGCCGTTATTTGGACGCTATTTCCCGATTAAATAATAAAATGGAGCAATAAGTCCATCAATGTCCGAATGGAACGCCCGCAAAAACCAACAAGCCAACGCTGTGATTAAAATTAGCATAATATCGGTGGATTATCCGCCGCCATATTGGAGCGTGTAATCCGGGATGCTATCTGGGCCCGGGGAATAGAGCGGGTTTCTCCGGAGATTCAAGCGTCAGTGTAATTGTATGACCTACTCACCATTATTGCATTAAGCTGCAGCTCCGCTAGAATGCCTTTTAGAATAGGATAATTGAGCCAACTGCCAGAAGAAATTCTAATGTGAATGCGAGGTCTACTGCGCTCAGTGTCGCGGTTAAGCGACGCCATTTTAAATAGTTGTTGCGGGCCCGGGCAATTCTTTGTGTTGCATTTAGAGTAGAATGAAATGAATTTATTTTGGTTCAAGCAACAGATGTTTTATATGTAAAATTATGTATTACATAAATTACATATTGTAGTACTAAACGTAAAAATTGTATGTTATAAGCTACTACAATAAAACGTATACTTCAGAAATCTCATATCGTTTGCTATATTTGTATAATAACTAGTGGCCCGCCCTCGCTTCGCTTCGGTAACCCTCGCCTATGAAAACATCCGAAACATTTCTATCTATAA
>DWNI01000120.1:0-12458 GCA_018250175.1 Alychna victa
CTACACGGTCAATCTCTTGTTTGACATAGATTAGGCTGCTATATAATTGTGCTTTATATTCACCATTAATAGCATAGAGTGTCGTATCGGCTAATTTGATTGCTAATGAATAATCTTCTGTTGATACTATGGGTTTCTTATAATTTGTTTCTTCAATATTTAATAATCTTTTTGATAAATTCGGTATCATTGGATTGTCCCCAATAGCCAATAATACCAAATATTGTGGCGTCATGTTTCAACACCATAGAAACTATCATCAGGTAATAGGATAAGTGTTTCACGTTTTTGCATTTCAAGGTACTCTTCTGTTTCTTCAACGGTAATGTAGTTTGCGGTTGTTTGATTTACTAAGCTGTCATAGCGGAATGTGCTATCTACATTTTTTAGATAGTACCATGCTGGTTGGCGTTCATCTGCTGGTGGGTATTTGCTTAATGGTTGGAGTCTCACATTCAATATACTTCGTGATATTGTTCGAATGTAATGGTCGCATGTCCATTCAATTACGATTTCGTGAATATGTGGCAATTCCAGATTGTCTAATGGAAATACGATGCCGTTTTTGAATCGTTTTGCACCTTTGGTCATTTGTAACTGATGATAATCTTTATTTGGATATGGTTTACGCATTTTGACTGGTCCATCATAGAGGCGTTCGCCACCGTCGTCATATACAATTTTGACGTTACAGTCTAATGCGACATAGCCGTTCGGTGCGTAATATATTGGATTTATAATTAACAGTGGTTGTTCTAAATCGATGTTCATTTTTGTTAAATCCGATGTTAGAGCTTCGTTATATAGGGCTGCTAGTCCGGCTACAGCATGGAATGTTTTCCCATCGGATATGAATGAATGTTCTTCGTTTGCTGGTACCCATTGGTATCCCATAATATCACCTCTTAAATGTATTCTTTTATATCAAAATATCTGTTGAATTGTATTTCGGGTAGTGTTTTTGTGTCACCTGTGTCACTAACGATTACTATATGATTATATTGTGCACTATAGTTTGGATTCAATGTCGTTTCAATATCTTCTATATCTTTTTTATTGATTTTTTCTGTGACAATATATCGAATCATGTTTTTGGTCATCTTTTCGTTCTCACTGTCATAGTCATACTCAACTTTAAATACCTCATCACCAATATTATAGTCATTGTAATAGTCGCATTTGTTTACCATGCGTGAGATACCCCAACCTTGATTTGGGTCACTTAAGCTATAGGCATTCAAATCTTCATAGGTACCTTGATATTTTGGTGATACAAGTTTCAATGGATATTTAAGTCGTGCCATTTGCGCATCATAACACCCAATGTCAATACCAATACCTCGGTTATGGTCTGATGATGCGTCTTCTAATGGTAGATTGGTGTTTGACTTTGTATCAATTTGTAAGATTTGTCGTCTGTTCAACTGTCTATAATTCCAAAATGCTAATATTTCGTACATATCGTGAAGACCGGCATCTGATGTTAATCTACCATAGTCATCATATGTATCAATGATGAATCCGCCACCAAATTCTTCTGGTATGAGAAATTTGAATTTAGTACCTGCTGCAATGTTTATAATTTTAGTTGTTCTATCGGCTCTTAGCCAGCTAAAGCTTCCCATTTTTTACCTCCGTTTATTTGTCAAATAAGTTCGAAACAAACATATGTCCGAATAATTGTGTACGTGCACCTAATTGACTTGTTTTTAATAGGTTTTCGACTAATTGTTTATCCATCCAGATTGGGATGATATCTTCAGTTTCTTCTAAGTGTTGTTCAAATTCACCATCTTTAACGGTGATGATAAATGGAATTACTGTTTCATCTGATATCCCAACACTTGAGTAGCTAGGTGGGAATTCTTTAATGATAGTATCGATTTCGAGTCCCGTTTCTTCGTACAATTCACGTGTTAAGGCTTCAATTGGTGTCTCACCGTCATCAATTAATCCACTTACTGTGTTATGAACATACGTGTTGATTCCCATTCGGAATTCACTAAGTAGTAATGTCTTAGTCCGGTCTTTGTTTAGAATAAATGCTGTGATAGCATTGTTTTTCAATTTACTCAAATTATCCATTGTTAAATCATTTCGACTTGCTATAGTGTATTGTTTTGTCTTACCACTTGGTAGTTTATAATCCAAATCATAGATACCGATATATGGTTTTTGTAGTACATTTTCAACATTGATTAGTTCTGGTGTCATTATGATTTCCCCTTTTCAATAAATGTTTCGTGAATTATTTCATCTTTACTTTGCATGTATTCTGTGGCTTCGAATGTTCGCAAGTTGATAATTGTTTCGTCAAATATGTACTCAAATATTTGTTGTAGTTGGTCTATATTAGATGTGTATAATCGTGAACCACTAGTTACTGGCACATACAATTTTATTACGTTAACGTTACAATTCAAATGTGTTTCAAATAATCTATCATTTTTCAGTATGTGAACGTATGAATTTTCTCTAAGTGGATAATTGCCGAGTGCGCATGTGTTGATGTATTCATTTAGTAGTGTGTTTATTTCTCTGTCATATATTGGTAATTCCGATGATGGCATATGCGTATGTTCAAACATTACAGCTTTATACGCTGGGTCAATGAATGTTGTATCAACTATATCTGTATCCAAATAATCTTGGGATAGATATTTTGTGGTTGTTTTTTGTAATTCTTCCGGTATTGTTAGGGTTGGTATCAGACTTTTTAACAATGCCATCTGAATTTGATTGATAATTGTGTTTTTAACGGTTATTGATATTGATTTAATTCCATATGTTGACATTTTATTTCACCTCATTTAATATTCGATACATATCTCTTTTTATGCATCCAAATAACAAACACATTTGATGTAATTTATAGTTGTGGTTTTCGGTTAAATCACTACTAGCAAATGTTTTTGTTTCTAGTAACATATTAGTTAATGTCTCATCAAATTTATCAATGAGTGTGTTAGATATGTGTAATAACTGATTTTTTGTATTCGATTCTTGTTTCTCTGCTATATATACTAATTTTTCGATAATACCATATATACCCATACCATTACAATTGTAGTAATATGTGGTGATGGGTGTATCGAGTAATTCAGTGTATATATGTGTTAATTGAGTATTATGATAGTCTTTGGTTTCTATAATGTCGCATAACTGAATTGTGAGATTGTACAATGTATCGTCGTCGATATATTGGTCTGCATCAGGGGATAAATTAATATGAATACTTTGTATTCTATCTACTTCGATACCGTATACATTACTCATTATTATTGCCTCTTTCCACATTTGCATGTTGTGACCAAAATTTAGTTGCTGCAATATATTCTTCTTTTGTATATGTAGCTTTTGTACCACCGACTAAATGTAATTCGTTTCTCATCATTGTTATCGGGTGCAATGGGATTTTCACATCTCTTGTGTAAGGGCTTGCATTAATACTGATAATTTCCCATTCTGCTTCTGTGCTACGGTCATTGTCTTCTTGTAACACATCAGCTCGGTATAATACAATCTGTACGTGTCGGGCTTTTGATTTTTCAGCATTTATAACGTTTGTTTGTGGCATAGCTAATTCATTGTCTTGGCGTTTTACCATACGTGTTACCAATTCAGAGTCAGGTTTTAGTTGCACTAGTGAACTATAAAAGTTATCTTCTGGTACATTGACTAATATAACACCATCGCGATATCCGCATTCGATATCATGGTTATGATATGCGTGTTCAACTAGATTTACTAGTTCGTCTGATGTTCCAGAATAATAACTATAATTGCTTTCTTTAGTTTGTCGTTTTACAAAATTGCTTAGTCCAATTAATTTTGTCATATTTATACCTCCATTAAGTTAATGGGCATAACGGGATTCGAACCCATTATATCGCCTTTCGATATGCCCTAGGCGTTATGCCGCTGTAATCACTTCAAATTCGTTTCGTTCGAATGCTCGGACGTATTCGCTCAAAGTGTTTGATATGGTTGTTGGTTCCATATTATTTGGGATTGTTAATATTCCATATGTTCCGGTACTGAATTCGTATAGAATCAGACCATAATAGCCGTTCAGATGGCCATAGACTGTGTTTGGTTTTGTTTTGATGATGCATGGTTTTCCGACTAAGGGTTTCCCAACAATTTCTGTCATTTTATCACTCATTTCTGAATCAATTTAATTTCGTATTTGTAATATCTATTGATAATATGAATATTGTGATTGCATACCAACATTGTAGAATCGATAATTTGTGAATGATTTTTGATGTGTATATATCTTATTGATAACAATGCGTTCAACAGTATCATAAAAATCCCATATATTTTCATCGTTGTATTCCGGTTTGTAATTGATGTGGCTATTCTTAAACCATACGCGTTTGAGTAATTCTTGGAATTCGGATACCGGGATTTGTGTATCAAAGTCATTTATTAATTCATCGGATATATTACTTTTTAAAGTTTCCACGATTACAACCTTAGTTTTTTGTTTGTTGAGACTCACAAAATATTGAGTATCATCACCATTAATATAATAGTCGCCAACAATATTCATCCCAAATGAGCCAGTACGTTTACCATTTGTGAATTGATTGTCAATATATTTAATAAATGATTCGATATCATCATTTGCAACAGTTAACATTTCACCAGCATTTGCTAGTTTTTCAATCATATGATTGTATTTGGTTGCGGCTCGTAAATATGATTTTTCTAGTTCATTACCAAATTTTAGTTTTTGATATAATAGAATACTCATTTTAGGTGTATATTGCGAATGCAATTTTGATACTGGGATATATACAGGTTCTTGTGTGATTACATCGGTCATAGCTACATCGCAATTCAAATAACTATTTATATCATAAAGATATTTGGTTGTTTTTGTATCCACGGTTAATAATCGTGTACCATCTGTGTATAATTCATCTGGGTGCAATGTGATTATTTTTCGGTCGTATGCGGGTAGTGTTTTGTCTTCAGAAGTTACAGGCGCACATTTGGATATGCGTATCTGATTTCTTGAATGTAAATCATCATATGTTGTATTCGGTTTTAGTTTACTCATGCTAATACCGGTTGGTGGAAACATGATTGCTAACATATCACCTGTAACAGAGTCTTTTTGGAAATAATGCGTCCAATTACCATTGATTATATATGCGCGTGTGTTTTCTTCTATTGTTGATTGTTGATTTAACAATATCTTCACCTCATTAATTATTCTCACGATACACTTCCATTTTGTGATGGAAATATTGTTCTGCGGCACCGTATGCCGTATATGTTATGGCATTTGCACCAGCTTTAATTGTCGCTAATATGTCAGCATCAGTTTTACCACCTGAAGCGATAATAGCAATATCTGGGAATTGTTCTCTTACCCATTTAACAAGTTCAATTGTCTCTGGTCCACCTGCAACATTAAATATCTTCACACCAGCGTCCACATATTGCTTCAGGTTGCGTTCTTTGTTGATTACGGTATAAATTATTGGTACGTCCACATAATCGCTTACAGCGGAAACTGTGGCTATATCCGCAGGCCCATTTAACACGACAGCGCTCGCATGGTTTTCTTCTGCTAACATACCTAAGCGTGCTGACCGGTCACCGTTTGTTAAACCTCCACCAATACCCGCAAGAATCGGTACTGTTGCTACGGTTGCTACAGCTTTCAGGATTTGGGTATTTGGTGTGAATGGGTATACACATAAAATAGCATCAGCATCAGTATTCGCTAATAATGATACATCCAATGAATATACAATACTCTTGATACGTTTACCATATAAGGCAATACCTTAAGCCTCCCTAATGACCGATGGCATTTCAATAATACTGTCTCTAAGGGGTGATGTGATTTTTGGTATGTATTTACGTGCTTTTGGTGTTTTATTATCTGTCATTATTTTGCCTCCATGGATTAATACCAACTTGAGTAGTAGTAATCGTTAATGTCTTTATGTTTGTTGATGTCTTTGAAATTGCTAATGATATTTTGTAGTTTATCAATGTAGTAGCTGTCATATTGTGTGTCACCATAAAAGAAGCCACTGGTTGTTGGAAATAAATCATTAGCTAATTGTTCAATGTTATTTCCATTTTTGTATTCTTTTACGATTTGTTTACAGTTATTGAGGATTGTGTCAATATCGTCTTCTGAGATAAGTACATCTTCACAATTATCAATATGATATTTATCTTCAAAATATTTTTGTAAGCAATTCACTTTTCGATAATAATACGCCTCTACAAAATGAGTTTCGGAATATTTCTCTTTCTCAACGGCGGCTTGATATAATGTTTTAACATCATCTGGTATTTCAGATAGTTCAGGTAATTGTGTCAAGTCTTCGTCGTATCCCATATGTGTTTCGTCTGGTGTTGCTAATTTGTATATTTGGGCGTCATCATAAATGGTTTTACTTTGTAATTCTTCAAGTTTACGTTCCATTTCTTTTAGCTTTAGATTATCATCTTTTGATATTTTGTAAATATATTGGTCTAATCCCATAATATTCTCCTTAATATAATACACCCCTACAATTAGGGGTGTATTATGTGTTATTAGAATTCAGCGTTGAATAATTGTTTCAATTGATATACAACATCATCGCTGTTTGCGTTAATTGTTGCACTTTCATTGATGTTTGATAATTGCTTCAATTCGGCAATATCGTCATTATAGCCAATGGTGTTGATTGTTACGCCCATACTTTTCACAATAGGAGCAATCTTTCCAAACGAATAACCTTCATTTGTTTGACCATCAGATAGAACAAAGATAATTGGTCGAGCATCGGGATTATCTTTCATTTTTTCTTGAATCATATTTAATGCTACTAATGTTGCATCATATGTTGCTGTACCACCATCTGCCTGTAGATTTTTTACGGCACCAGTGAAATAGCTGCGTTGTGTCGCATCCATAGGTGCAATTGGTAATTCAACTGTCACATCGCTACTGTATGATACAAGTCCGATTTGTGCATCGTCACCAATGTATTTGCTGCTGTTTAATAGTGATTTCTTAAGGGATGCTAATGGCTCACCCTCCATTGAACCTGATGTGTCAGCTACAAATACACCAATAATTGGTTTTCCACCATTTTTATTTTCTTTCCAAACACGTTGGATAGACGTTAATAGCTTACCATCTGTGGTTTGTTCAGCAAATGAATAATCATTTAATTGATTAAACCCATAATCCGTTGCTTTTTTCTGGTTGCTTTCGTTTTCAACATATTCTGTGAATTTTTGTAATACTTGTTTTTTATCTGAATTCACATCACCAACAGCATAGATTGGGGAATCGTGTCGGATACCAAATGGTACGTATTTGTATTGTGAAAATTCTGGCGTGTTAATATATGTTTGATAACTAATTGACAAAATATCAACTGAACCATTTTTTGCTACTTCGCGTAATTGTGGTGTGTTAATAAATGTTGACGGTAGATTACGTTGGAAATCTTGCAATCCAGTCTTTGCTTGGTCACTTAGTGGGTTTGCATTATCGAAATGGTATAATACTTGTGTCAGTAAACTTAACCCTGTAGATGATGTATATGGGTTCGTGTAGCCTAATAGTTTACCATCTTCATTGACAGCTTTTACAAGGGCATTCATGTCGATTTGACCATACTTCTTAACCATCTCATCATATAATGACTCTTTCATTAATAATCCACCTGTATTACCAATGGTACGTTCCGCCAATGTTTCTAACTTAGAACCATTCGATGTTAACATGTACCCCCATTGAGTGTTTGATGGTGAATATCCATCAGGCAAATAATTATTGGTTGAAATATAATCCATACCTGTTCCTGATGACATTTGTCGAATGGAAACACTGATTGTCTTGTTGTCGATAGTCATTTTTTGGTTATTAAATGACTCGGCTAAATCATTGAATAAACCATCTTTGCCCGTTCCTGCTTTTTCTGGACTTACAAAGATTTCAGCATTGATTTGGTTTTCACCTTCAACACTTAATGGATATGATTTATCAATTGGTGGTAGTTCGGCTGCTTCTTGGAGTGAACTGCTATCAATATCCCGTTTTGGGTTTGCAGTTTCAGGTTTGATTTTTTTGATATAACTAGCTAATTCTGTTTGCGCATCTTTTTTGGAGATGTCTTTGATTGAATCTGAATCGCTACCAATTTTACCGTCGGTACTACATGCAGATAACATGATAACGGATAATGCTAGGGCTCCAATAACTAATAGACTCTTTTTCATTTGTTTGCTCCGTTCTAATTGTTTATAGTTTTAATTAATTCTTGTAGTGATTCTGTTAAGTTGTTTAAATTACTATCTGTACGTGGTGTTTTCTCATCAACATAGTTGATTGCTTCCAACACCAACGCTTTTACTTGAATTAGTGTTTCATCATTTTCGTCTAGTCGCTTTACAATTTCGTCTTGACCATTACTAATCAACAATCTATTGTTGATGCTTTTAGCGTTTTCAATAAATTTTAATTTTGCAGTCATTAACTCTTTGTCGATAGATTCAATGATGGGATAATCATATTCTGATGTTACAGATTTATAATCATCAATTTGGTCATTTAATAAATTTAGTTGACGAATCATTTTTTCACCATATTGAATATACTCATTATCAGTCTCACCTATACTGTTTCGTAATTTGTTGAGAATGATTGGTTCTTCATAATATGGGTTTGTTTCTTGTTCTTTGACTTTGGTTTTTGTTTCTGTGGCTTGCTTGCGGGCTTCTAAATATGTTGGTATTGTGAATAGGCCAATAGAAACAATGATTAATGCGATACCAATTAGTCTTACGGTCTTTAATAAACTTACTAGACTAACACCATAGTTAATGATAGCTTGGTCGTAGTCTAATGTCATCACTGTAGGTATTAATATCATGATTATACTGATAATTCCTACGATAATACTAATGGACTTTAATTTGGATACGGATGACGTTGATGTGTCATCGTCCCAGTTACGGTTGATTTTCACCATTTATTAGTCCTTTCTATGGTTTATTTGGGTTTGTAGTGGCAATCAATTGCTGTTTCAATGATTCTCGTAGTTCTCCCATTCGAACAGTGGCGGCATCTCTGTTTGCTTTCCCTTGAATACGTGCATTTTCAACATCTTGTAGTGATAATATAATATCACTAGTCATCGATTCAAGTGTGCTGATATCAATAACACTTTTTTCATTTTGTTGAGCAATTTCTGCATTGGTTGTTCGTAATTTAGATGCAACTTGTTTTAATAATTCATTTGTTTTATCGGTTGCTAATTTGTCAGCTTCTAATGCTTGTTGCGATTGTTCGCCGTAGAATGCAATCACCATGTAGTTCTTCCATGCTGGAATCATAATATTTCTACTGCGATTCATCTTTTGAATTAGACCTTTATTCGAATTAGTAATGGTTTCTAATTGAATCGCCATTGCTTGGCTAAGTGACATTACCGCATCTAAATCGTGTATTTGTTTTTCAAATAAATCGAGTTGGTTTTTGAATTCGGTTAATTTATTAACATCCGATTGGTCACCTGATTGTGCTTTGTTTGTTAGTTCAACTAGTTCATTTTCATTTAATTCCTTGATTTTCATTTTACCCGCATCCACATAAACAGATAAACGTTGAAAGTTTTCTCGGTTAGCTTCTTTCATTTCATTCATATCTTTGTTGTTGCGAATAAGTGTCAATTGATGATTTTCTAACACGGCTGATGTTCGTTCAATATTTTTTTGCGCTGATTCATACTGAATTTGTAGGCTTTTCAACTTATTTTTTGTGCGGCTAAATAATCGGGCTAATCCTTTTGCATCATTATCAATACCGTCGGTACTTAGTTGTACTGTTAAGTCAGTAATTACTTGACCAATATCACCCATATCACGTGTGCTCACTTGTGATAATGTTTTATCTGTGATTTGTGATAATTTAGTTGATTCTTCAACACCATATGATAAGATTGTATCTTCACTTGTGATGTCGATTGCATTTTTTACATCTACAATGGCGGCATTCTGTTCATCAGTTAGTTCAATAGGTGTCATTGTATCAAGGGTTACAGGTTTTAATAATGTGTCTTCTTTCCTGATTAATTCAACTTCGGTATCAGGGATTAACGGTGATACTACTTTATCACCAACAATAAATCCAGTCATAAATATTCCTCATTTCTATAATAGTCTTACTAAAGTATATCATCTTTTTTTGTGTTTTACAATAAGATTTCGCCCTCTTATTGAGGGCTCTTATTGTTTTTATATTTAGTGTACAATTGTTCAATGGTGATATCATCATCTTCAAATATGAGTAATTCTCCATTTTTGTTTTGTGTTTTGATATTGTCAATAATTTTGTCAATGTCTGCATCGGCATATTTGTTATTCTCGGGTCCACCAGAGATTAATGTACTGACAATTGTGTTTTGTCGTTCAACAGGTATGGTGTCACCATTGAGGATTGATAATGGATATACGAACTCAAAATTAACATCTGGTTCTTCAAATGTTTCACTATAATCTTCAATCATTACAACCACAAATTCGTTGAAATCTGTGTCAATCGTTGCATATTTAATAAGTTCACTCATTTTTACACCTCGTCTTCGTCATCATATGGGTTATAGCCTTTGATTGCTGTCCCAAATTCAATTCCATTTTCAATAGTGATTTCTTCTGTGATAACACCATTTTTGATTGCAAATGCTCCATAATTGGAACCAATATCTTCATCTGCATACAACACAAATAATTCAATATCTGGTAGCTCTTGTGATAATTTGGTGACAATTGGTTCTGGCATTGACCATGCAGTATCAAATGATACATATTTGTCTGTGATTGCATCATCATATGCATTCCATTTTGTTCCCCAATTCGCAATGCTCCATGAATACCAATCAAAATATTTATATTTGGAAATGTTGTTATAATACATTTCACCGTATTGTTCTACTGTTGTTCCATCTTTTGGTACGTATAGTAATACTTTATTACGCATAATCTTATATTCATTATCATCAATATTTGCTAACATCACTTTTACGCGTATGGTCTCACCATATGGGCTTTCAGAATTTGTAAACATATCTACATTTGATTGAGGTACCTCATACAATGGTTTTAATTTATCGTCAAGTTGATTTTTTGGGAGACTTTTCAAATAACATACAATAGCTAATGTACAAATATCTGATAATGGTGATGAACCATTGTTTAATGCTTCTGGCATTGGTGTGATATTATTAAAATCTACATGCGCATCGATATTTAAGATGGTTGGGTCATTCATGATATTCATAATATCGGTCTTTGATGTGTCTGCTAACTTTAGTAATTCAGATGTTTGATTAGTACCACATAATTTGTTGATTACTCTCAATAAGTCTGCTTTATTTCGTGTGCTAATTACAGTTGTGATATGATTTGGCATAATATTACCTCTTTCTTATAGTAGTTGAAATTTTTTAACAATGTGCTTAATGTCGTTCATGTATGCAGGCGTCATTCCGATTACTGTTAGGCTATTTGTTGGTACTTCTGTTGCTCCAATATCATATACCGGATATAATCGAATAGGATAGCCTAGTGTTTTAGATAGTTCAATAATGGTGTCATGAATATCACCAGTGAGGATACGAGTCATTTGATTACTATTTGCTTTCAGACAGATGCTTTTATTTCCATGCATGAATGTATCTTCGTATAATTCGGATAATGATTCATGTAATAATGTTTCTGAATGTTTTGATTCATGTAATAACATTACTTGTCCAGCTCTTGCTGTTTGGACTCCAATTTTACCCGGGCTCATATCTAACGTCTTATTAACAAAATAATATGTTACTAATGGGTTGTACTTACCCGACAAATTTTCTTTCCATTTTTCAGCTGCTTGTGTGTTATCCATTGTGATTCTCCAGTTCTGTTAGTATTTTTAACATGTCAACGTTCGGGTGAAATCGTGTGTTGTAATCGTGATTTAATTTATATCCATTAGCAACTAAATGTGTGACTAATGCACCACTACGGGATACGCCAGCTGAACAGGCAATGATTAAGTCATTTTCGTTCTCACACTGGTCTAATGTGTTCGACATGTTTTCTTTGTTTGGTATTTCAAATGGTCCAACTTGTTTTTCAATTTCTTTATAATCATCGGGTGTTAGTGTATCAACCTCATCAATATCTTCAATAGGTAATCGTATGTATGATTTACAATGATTTAACGTTTCAACTATTTTATGATGTGAATTTTTCCATTCTTCATCCACACAAAATATAATGGCTTTCGATTTCTGTAGTATATCAATTGGTATATCATTGATTGTATATCGATTTTTGTTGAATAGTGACACTGCAATTACATTTTTGGTCATGTTTGATGAGTCCTTTCATAATATTGTGCGACATTAAATTTGTTATTGGTATATATTCCATAGGTATCA
>DWNI01000121.1:0-12421 GCA_018250175.1 Alychna victa
AAATCGGTGCAGTGGTTTAAGCGTGAAAGCGTAACAGATAGACAGACAGAGTTACTTTCGAATTTATAATATTAGTATGGATTAAAGCATTAGAAAATTTATTATTAAATTTACAAATATTACTACATTGAATATTAAAATTACAAATATTACTACATGGAGTTCCATTTATGTAGTATATTGTAGAGTCTTAATTTTGAAACCGTTGTTAGTGGCAAAAGGCTTTAAGCGATAAATCGGGTCGTCGCTTTTTTGACACGTTTTTTTAACACTACTTAATGATTAGTACACACTTGTTGGGTTTGACCCCGTAAGTAAGCAAATTGCAAAAAATATTGTTTTTATAAATTCGTCATTTCTCATGCATAGCGAGGGAATGGAACAGATTGCGCGGGTCGGTATTTCTGTTCGATTATAATGTTGGTGTCTTCAACTCGAGGCTTTCGCCCCGTCCCTCCAGACGAGGTCGAGTGACAGATGAAAACTTGAAAGCTACTTGGCTAAAGTCAACCTCAGGTGGTGATTAGTGGGTATTAGTGGGTAGGGGTATTAAAAAAAAAGCTCGGAGAGTATTCAGTCTATACCGCCTATTCAGGCTTCTACTATGTTAGTGTGCTCACCATCGTAGACATCATTGCCACTTACCATCAGGTGGGGTTGTTGTCAAGTACTAACTTATTCCGTGTACCAAAAATCTCTTCCCAACTTAAACTTCAAAATAAGAACTAGTCCACCATACCAATAGAAGTAAACTTTATCAGTTAACGAAACCAACCGAGTTGTGTGGCAATATCCTTGCTGAGCTCAGTTGCAGCATGATGAATGTCAGCGTACGTGTAGGTCCCCACGTCATCCTGTAGAGCCACTCGCGTTGGGAAGAGAAGTGCTCGTCGAAACACTGGCACTACACCACCTGTAATAAAAATATAAAACATTGTTCGTTTCAGTAATTTTTTTTCTCTAGGCCGACCCTAGCTTACTCAGGCTAAGTATGTGCAGTTCCCGGCAATAAATAATGTGCATCAATGCTTAGACAGAAACAATCGCCCAGCTCGGCTTTGTAGAGAGTTCTCAGGATTTTTGTTGTTGTAATAATCCGCTACAATTCTCTTTGAGAATAAGTGACTCACTCAGGTCTCCCTTGTTCCCTAAATACATATTAAAGTCAGGCTTCCGTCGATTTCATATACAAATAAAAGACTTGGATTTGAACCCAGAACCTGTCTCCAGATTAATAAAGGACACCAACGGAGCTACAGCTGCAATAGTGAAAGTGATACGCATGTAAACTAAAAATAACTATGAGACATTGTATGTAACAAAACATTTGATTGTTATCGAACTAGTTACGCCGAATTTTTATTTTTGCGCAGTAGAAAATCTGGATGAAATTAACATACAGTTTTTATTACATATTAAACCATAGTGTTATAAAATAGGTCGTGGGAATATAATAACATGTTCAAAAATCGAAGATATTCTTCACTTACCAGCCTTAATATCTTGGTTGAACGAATTCAACAGTTCCGAATTAACTTCTTCTTGTACTGCTGTGTTGGAAACATTTCGAAGAGGTACTATAATAGACGGTTTGCGAAAAAGCCGGCTAAATTTACGAATCGCACGAATTGAGACTTCCATTGGTTTCGGTTTCGGAAAGTAAAACTTTTGCCTATCTGCCTATGAATTTGAGTGTTTGATAAAAAACGGCTTGTAGCAATGAACACGCAAATTTCTTACCGAAAATAAGGTGATAAGATAAGGAGTACTTTTCTAGTTTAGGTAAAGTAAGTAATTGATAATTTTAGTTTGAGTACCTAAGAGCACTCGCTCATTTTTTTGACTGTCAAGTCGTCAAGTGTTAACTGCGTCAAGTGTCTTGTCATTGAAAATGACAAAAAAAAATGTCACAACTTTTGCCATAGAGTACAAAATACGATTTTTAGATAGGGAGTTTAAATACAACAAACTTTTGTAAAATTACAACAAACATTTTTTTCGGACAAAATTATGTATTTATTACGCAATAAAACATAATAATATTCCAGTTGAAATGATAATGATAAATGATAAATGATTTGACTTGCGAGTTACGACGATATTTTCCAATTGTCACAATCACATCATAGACAACATCGCCATACCATCAGGTTGTTGTCAAGCATTACCTTATATTATTTAAAACGATCTCTCTGACTGACTGAACATTCCTACTATAATATTTTCTGAACATTGTCAATGTTATCATATTATGTCAATTGTGAATGTCATAATATGTCATTCTTACTGTCACTTGTATAATCTCATTATTCTGTCAAATATGATAGGAATATTATGAAGGGAACAATACAACATACAATTCGCAGAATTTTATAAACTGATTGCTGTGGTCTTTTGTTCGCTGTGTAATTAATTTACACAAGCCACACACGAATACCAGTGAAGTTAATTATTCATGAGTTTCATCTTGCATTATTTATTAGCTGGCCGTGATTCGTGAACATCTGTGCAACTTTGTGATTAAAGTGTAATAGTGTAGATCAGCTGTTCATCAATATGGGTTTTATATCGAACTTTATGGATAATTACACGGCAAGTCTTTATGATATGATTGGTAAGTCGAAATCAATAACGTTTTGAGTAGTCAATTTAATTGATAACGTAAAATTGTACTAACATTACAAAAGTTTTATTCCCAACAACAAAAACATCGCCATATACTACTTAGTGTAAGTGAATGCGATTTTCTCAAAAAATTGAGCACGTGATTTTCTACAGATATTACTAATAACTGATAGTTTAAAAAGAAAAGTGTAGATGTATGCAGAAATGACAAAAAAGTATAAAAAACATGACGAAAACTACATTCGAAACCAGTTACCATTTAAGGATAAGGATAAAATCTGCTCGTAAATAGTAATTTGTATTTACCTTGAATTAAGTTTATTAATATTTTCCTTTCATCTGGCATATAGAAAAACTTTTATGCATAGTAACTGTGTATAATTTAATTAGTTAAGCAATTATAAACATCACATATCGCATAAGGGGCTAATTGTCATTTGGCGTGTATGTAGTTGTATTTGGCCTTGGTGAGGATTAAATAAATAGGTCTTTTTTTTTTTTACATTTTTTTTCTCTGGTTTTTTTTTCGCTGCTGAGCCTAGCTTGCATAGACTAAGTATGTATTTGTGTTTTTTATAAAGCCGATGATAGATATGTATTGTCTATCGAGACAACTATTATATTGTAGGTTGATATTATAAACTTTATTTTACTTTTAAAATGTAATATTAGTTGTTAAGATTTTGACTTCGCTAAGTGAGCTGTTAGTTCCTAAGACGAAATAAATAATTTGACTTTGACATAGTTAAGTAATAAACTATAAATTAAAATTAAAAGTTTTAAACTTTAAGGGTCCGTTCACACAGACCGGCTCGGATAGGAGAGCAGATTTTTATCACGTTGGAAACAGAATTTTGGGTAATTGTATTAAGGTTTATTTTTGTATGTGCACTTCTTTTGTTATTAGGAATGCTTGAATGCTTCGTGTGAAATAATAAGAGGAGCTGACTGGCTCTGATTGCATGGTCTTTTTCATTCGTGCACCCGGTCAGCCGGTCTATGTGACATAGTTGGCGGCTCCGCTCCGGCTAATTCCAAACATATATGATCCGGTCTGTGTGAAAAGAAAAATGCGAGTCCATGCTCTCCGAGCCGGTCTGTGTAAACGGACCCTTAAGGTATATTACTCTACATGTACTTTTAATTTTTTTTATTATAACAAAATAAAACTTTAAAATTTAAGCCCATAGCCCAGTTGGTAGTGACCCTGCAAAGCGAAGAGTTCCGGATTCGATTACCGGCTGGGGCAGACATTTATGTAACAGATAAATGTTTGTTTTTGAGTTGCAGATGTTTGTGTTGTCCATGTCATTATTATAACGGTATCCTAGTGCGGGGGCATAAGTGTGTGCGTTTATTTATTGTTCAATTTTATCAGTCACATAAGTACCTATTTATGTGCATTCCATTTTTATTCTATAAACCTTCAAGTGTTTCACAAGGACACTTCCATCCATAATCCTTGAGAAATCTAATGAATTCAAAATAATTATATTCAATGACTCAATTTTTTTAATATGCCATGCTCATCGCTAGCAGGGGCGGCCAGCCGTCATTAATTTTTAAACCATAATATGACGTGTGTCCTTGATGGATAAAGGTCGTGCACCAAGAGATAGAATTTATCGACTTTGTTATCATATCCAATTGTTGCTTCCCTGCCATGGCTGAAAAATACTACTGCTAGTAATAATATCGCTTTTACTAATATATTACTATTTTAGGGGAATGATTACACATTATGACACGATAGTGCCAATCGAGGATGATCGTCTGACGACGGCAGACGTATGCGACTGTGATGTTTTGTAAGAAATAATTTAAGTGTAATGACAATTTCTTTGATTTGTGTACTATACGAAATTATGACGGTGGAGCTAAAAAGCAAAATGATACATGTACGTATATCGATATCTATAAAGATATCAGTATAATCCCGGACCCAATAATCGTTTGTTTTGTTCCTGACTAAAGGCTTTGAAATCATGTCGTTGAGTCATACTGCCGCCGGGCATAATTTTGTATGGCGTGATATTAAATTATGTTTTGTTACATAATTTCATGAAATGTTTTGTAATATGGTTATGTTGTTATGCATTCTAGTAACCTGGAGTTTCCAATAAAATTACATTTGTTTATTATTTATCTTTACTTTATTTAATTCGCACATAATGGATTCTGTATCACCTTATGAGCAACAATTTATCTTGTAAGAGTATCTACTTTATTTTTACATTTATTTCACTTTATTGGATTTTTGGGAATCCAAATTATTTTTTGCATTTCTGAATTTATCTTGAAAAAATAATGAAGTAGGTATTCAATACATTTCATCTTGATACAACTATGTAAATTTGAAACATACTTTATAAGATTTGTAAGAACATTTTTGTGCTGAACCAATAAGAACTGACAAGTAACATAATATTAATTAAATTTCTTACCTAATTTTTTACCAAAATACTTTTCTGTCAGTTTCATTGTCTGAAAAAATAACACAATAATGTTCAAAAAATTTGGTTAAACTCCAGGTTACTAAATGAAAATATATATATTAAAAATCAAAATGACTTTTAAATTTCCTATTTAGGCTTGCGAAAACGTCTATTTAGTACTCTGTAAATCGATATTAGCGTGTTCAAAGTCTGCTTACTTGTAGCTACGGCAGAGAAGAGATGTTGGCGTTATATGACAGAACCGCAGAGTCACCGGAGGAGCTCAAACACTTTGATATTCTTTATCAGCCAAGGAGCAAACCACCCTTTGCATTGAATAATACATTTGAAGAGGAAACAGTGAGTAGGATCGTAAATACCTTTTATCCGTTTCATGTTACATTTAGTATTACATTATAGAACCCTTTAGACTAGTAAGTAGTGACCCTGAATGCGAATCGAGAGCACCCGGCTTCGGTTCCCGGGCAATAAAATGTTGTTCTCGGGTCGGGAGTATCAGTGTTGATCATGTCACCCGCAAGACATAGGCCTAGTTTATAAGCGTTTGGTCATTTAGACTATCTATTCAAGTTAATGGTACCAATTCATGGTTATACACTGACTACAATCCTGAGTTACTGTTGAGAGTCTTAAAATCTTTAATTTTAGCGGGATACTGTCCGTAGCGGGCCGGTTATTGGCATAGTTCCTCCTCCTGAAAGGTACAGCGTGGGACGAGCAGGAATCGGGAGAGTTGGGAGTGTCAGTGAAGCTCGAGGAAGGTCACGAATGCCATTCGTACGGCAAACACCGCTTGGCAGGTGAGAAGTGGAATCGGTGGGAGATAATAAGTTTTATATTGTTTATAATATTAGTATGTACTTGACGTCAAATTTTGATTTGTTTTCAGAGGAAGTAATTCTTGGCATGCGAATAATACAAGAATGCCAAATTATAATACTGGACCCGAAGAGGATGGTACGTTGCGGCCTTGGAATAACAGTAATGGTGGGGTACCGGCGAACAGAACTACTAGCGAACCACCCGAGTGGACCTCTAATAAAATGTTCCGAAGGTGACAACAATTCTAGAATTATTAATTCGATACTGTATATTACTTGCAATGTTGCTTAGTTTCTTTCTTGTGATTTTGTAATGCTTCCTTTGATGTAGTTCAAATTTACCTTCAAAATTATGCTACAAATTAGTTGCTTCAATTTTTGTTTCATAAATTTTATACATTGTTGTTTTTTTTTTAACCAGGCGGCCAAATAATAATACTAACTGGCGACAACCACACGTTCGTGATGAGAATGATGAATGGCGAGCGCAAGATAATCAAAGAAACCGCCCTCCAGTTGAGAAGTGGGGTGAGCGAATTATTGATATAACTTATCATATTATGAAGTCCTTATTGAAGTAGCGTTATAGTAGATTGTTACGCTTACACCTGGCTTGCTTAAGAATATTTCATCGCAAACATTTGTAAAGAAAAGAAAATAATTATACATGATGTTCTTATCCGCTACTTAGTAGTCATATTTCACTAGATATTAGTTATATGTTTCATAGCAACATGGCGTGGTACTAGATAACGTGCCCTATGATCATATCTGTTGTTTATGTTAACTTCAATTAATTGGACTAGATCTTAGTATAAGACCGTTATTAGATATTAAATGTAACATGTATAGGGTAGCAAATTTAATCGACATTTGACCCATTTTAAGCGCATGATTAATGAAGTAGTGTTTTACATGTAATGTAATGATGATATTTCTCTCTTTTAGATCGCGAATGGGGCGACCGGCCAAATCCAGAGAGACAACAAGCGTGGAACTCAAATCGTAGGACGTGGGTCGGCAACGAAACTCAAATTAACGATGAAAATTTGCCGGAATGGTAAAATTAATATCATCTATGATTTCTATATGTGGTAAATTTGCAAAATTTAAACTTCATCATATATGATCTGTATTGTAGGGCTGTCGATAATGCAGAAGCTGGTGCTGGAACGTTCGATTCATCTGGAGCTTTCCATGGATACAGCAACGATGACTCTAATCTACCAAAGAGTCAAGAAACATCATTCCGTAAGGCTCGCTTTGTTGATTTAGGTCAAATGCGTCTTTATTAGTTTTACACATAGACATAATAAGTCCACGGTGTTTGTGAGCTTGAGAAGTGCCATTGTATTTAAACTTCGCAGTATTATTTAATTCTTTTGCCCTTTGTTCACTTGTACTCACTAGTTTTGCAATGTAAAAACGTCAATTTTGTTTTTACTTGTTATATTTTTTTTATACGAATTTAAACTCATTTTCCATAAGGGAAGGAGTGGGTATAAGAGTAGGAATGAAATACGCTATAGCAATATCCATCCTGATTGTAGAAGAAAAAATACTGTGGGTTTGTTTAACGTTACATCTACTGTTACTTAATGTGTCTGTGCTTTACCACGCGTCATTATTAAATGATATTTATTTGATTCATTTATGTATACAACTTGATTGTATCAGTAATAAATTGCAGCTCTGGCACGTTCGCATACCCATGGCAGTTTTGTCCGTTCAAAAACTGTAGAAGAAGGTTCGGATGAGTGGTGGGCTTCGGAGAAAGCTAAAAAACTGTCGACGAAAAAATTTGATACCGGCGACTCGAAATACATACAGGTACAAAAATACTTGAATTCTTCACCCTTTTATGGCCGATGCGTATTAAAAGAATTTACCAATTACCATTTTGCGTTACTTTATTGTAATATTTATACAGATAAATTTAGACTGTAATAAAAACGTAACCATTGCAATTTTTAGGCTGGTGCATATGGGTCTGCTGAGGGAGGTAATCCGAACTCCAAAGCAAGCGGCAGAGATGATGATTTGGGTGATGAAATGGACAACCTAAGGGACGAAAATTCTGAGCCTCTTGATTCTCCTGACGGCAATGATTCTAACAGCAATGATATAAATCATGTTAACGTCTTTACGAACCAATATCACGACAACATGCCATACGAGACCCTTATGCGACCTGAAATGGGGCTCGAAGGTTCTATGGATGAAAGGAGCAACTTCCAATCTGTTATGATGCAACCAAACAATGGTCTGCGACAAAAACACCAGCATTTTGTTGCCGGTGCGATGGACCCGTCTGGGAGACATCGCAATTCTGGACTTCTGCAGATGATTCATGCCATGCCGAGGAATCCGACACCTGATACGTAAGTCTTTAACTTGTAAAACTGTTCTCTATGATATGTTTTATACCAAGTGATTGATGTTAATGAATTAAGTTTAATTTTTTAGTCTGAATCATGATACAAGCGATGAGAAACTTGTGGAGAAACTGTTTGACATGAGCCTGGACGTATCAAAGTTACAGGCACCTATGATGAGTTCAATGCATCCCAACTGCATGCCAGGGATGCCTAATCATATGGGAAATCATAACCTCCAACTTCAGATGGCCGGGAATCAAGTGATGTCCAATCACAGCCTTGTGATGAAAGCGCCGCCGACACTGCAATTGGCTGCTTTTCCGCCACCAATGCAACAGATGCAAAATGTCGGGATGCCGAATCAAATGAATCCTCCTATTCAGAATGTCGGCCTACACAATTCGGCTTTGAATTCTTCTTTGGGGCTACCTATGGGTCCGAACAATAATGGCTTGGTGATGCCTATACAAGGGGTCCCTCCGCCTGTGATCTCCAACAGTGGACTGCAAGCTCGTCTCGGATTCCAGCCGGGCAACGGTATGCCAATGATGCCAGGCGCCAATGTCGCTAATCCCGCTCTCTTCATGCCTCCAAATAATCAACCGGTAAGAATATTCTATCATCTAATCTTTAGTTAATAACTCTTATTTAATAAATATTATTTCCTCTTTTATTTTTTTTACTAAGCAATTTTTTCAGCCAATGCAACCTAATGACATTCCGATGCCCCCCAACGCCAATCCTCAAGCCAACATGTATCCGATGCATCCCGTGCAACGGTCGGGATCTCAGGGACCGTTCGGTTCGATGTTTGCGCAGCCGCCACCACCGATAACTCCAGATGCCAATTTGGTTGATGCCTGGTACTACGAAGACCCTGAGGTAACGATTACCATTTTATGTACAAGTCTATATATTGGTAGGAGTTTGTCAGCGAAGCGCTCATAGCTCGGCGGCTTGCGTCAATCCTAAGTGATCGATGGAGTTAAGCAGCTGCGGGTGTGATCGAAAAGTGGATGAGTGACCGGTAGTGGAAAAATATATCGTTAGATGACAGTCGTTAAGCCATGTCAGAGGCCTTCGGGCGGCATAAAAACTGCCGACACTTGGGTCGGCCGCTAACCTGTCTATTAATCCGCAGTGGATCAGCATGGTGGAGTATGCACTAGGCCTCCTCAGTTGTGAGAGAGCCGTTTCCGTAGTGGGCTATTAAAGTGTGGATGCCACGAGTTCCGCAAGTTTGATGTTAATTATTATGATTGTTTTGCAGAAAATCATCCAAGGACCTTTCTCTTCGAAAGAGATGTACAATTGGTACAGAGCTGGTTTCTTCAGCCCGAGTCTGATGGTGAGGCGTGCGTGCGAGTCGCACCTCCGTCCTCTCGGCTCCTATGGACCCGTCGTGCCGTTCGTTCAAATGGTAAGTTATCGCGAGTATATTACGAATCCACTGCAATTGTTTATTTCCTTCGCAGGGAGGTGACAAAGGCGTGTATACAGGATTACACTGAATCATTAATCATGCTTCTTACATTTAGGAACATTTTGTATAATGCCATATCATAGTCAGAAATCATAAAAATCCACCCAAAAATCACCGTTTTGGATGACACTGGTTTTATGAGTTTGGTTATCTAACAGCAATATTATATTAACACATACACCTTTATTAACTAATTTAGATGTGCTTGTTTTTGGACTAACTGTATTTGGTGACCTGTTGCATATTACATAGAAATAATTTGTACGTAAAAATGCTATCATTACAGCCTTTTCTGTTATTTATGCCTGAAGGTAAAGTAAAATATTGAGTTGATTTTCTATGTAAATGCTAATAAGGTTTTATTTACACGATGCTATACAGTAGCTGATGCATTTGTTACATCCAAGTGCAAGTAATGCGGGTACCAACCACGATATCTGTAAGTGGAAACTCATATTTGTGTGTGAGAATCTTTATTACATACAAATATATTTGCTCAGGACATGCTTCAGGCGTTCCCGATGCTGGCTCATTACGACAGAGGTCAGCAAGGGGTGGGAGTAGATGTAAGTTGGTTCATGTATAATTGAAACTATGGGCGTAGCCAGCGCCAAAACTTAAAAACATCAAGACCGAGTTTAGTGCAATATATCTAGGAATACTTACCGTTTCGTGTGATTTAAAGACATTGGTAGGTAAGGCTGTACCTACATGTTATGATGAAGTTTATTGCCTTAAGTACATGACGTTCTCTAATATTAATTTATGATTATATTTCAGATTTTAAATTATACTTGAGTTAGTTTTATAACTTTTAGTTGTATGACTTGTTTTTATAATAAAGTAATTATTTCACATGCATGAAGAATAAATTATACTGATGATACTTTACATTGTTAGTAAAATCCTACTTTAAATAGTGCATGGAATGCTTATTCGACAAGCTATAATAAGGTCATTCGTCAACTACTTCGATTTAATGTTAAACTGCTGGCTGCGCTCATTTTTGTGCGTTACCTTATATACTCACTGTTAATGTAAGAGTACTAGGGGCTAATATCGTTACTGCTATTTATCTTACCTTATATTTTAATAATCCAAATTCTCTTGTGAAATTTCAATGGTGGTGGTTTATTTTTAACTGCCGCAACTTAAAGTAAAAAAAAAATCGTTTATTTCAAATACTGGTTTTATTAATAACAAATATGGGATCGTAAACTTAATATACTATTTAGTTTGTGCCAAGCTTCACCCCTCGACATATTCTGATGAATGACGAGTTCTTGGACAAGTTTTTCATATTATAATAGTACCTTCGACCTTCGTTTAGACGCTCTTAACCCTTTAAGATTCATCAGGCAATGGTTTGTTCTGAATAGCGGTAAGGTCTTCTTTTATAAGGATCCCATAGAGATCGTCTTGTCAATGGCTCGACCGTGAAGAAATAAATCACCACTGTACTTGACTAGTGTTTAAGATAACGCACAATATAAAATCATTATTTAATGGATATTTATATCGATTATTTTCGTCTCGGAATATCACATTATACTCCTTTGGGTTTATAAGTGTTTCATATTATGATCACGATGTGTATGTATGTAGTAAGAATATAATTATACCAGTTTTTGATATTAACATTATTTGCTTTCAATGTAATGATTTTCCACTTTTTACTTTTCCAGTAGGTTTTTGGACGGTTTTATTTTACTTATATATTATGTTATTTATGACAAAGTGTATGTATAAAGGTTCTGTCATTTTGTAATGACCTGGAAACCCGCCTTCGCTTCATACAACCTGATCCCGCACCCAAATAATGCTTCTAATTTTAATCAGGCAATATATAAATTCCATATTCCTCCCATTTCATCATTTTAGAAGCCAGATTTTGTTATTCTATAATTATGGTAAGAAGTGTCTTTTTGACACAACCTCTATCCAAACTTATATCTATTTACCTGTTATCACATTCATTTAACGGCAAGAAAGGTATCCTAAAAAGACTACTAATATAAGTTATAAATATGGCTAGTATTATCAAAAGTAGTTCAGTGATTACACTTTAATGCTTGCACAGACGACAACAGTTCCAATACCTATGTTTCAGCCTCTAACAATGCCAACCTAGTTATAACATAGTTACAAAAAAATATACATTGTTACAGACTTTACGGTTACTGTTTTAATATTCGTTTAGATTATATAATTTACGCTTAGTTGGTGCTATTTATGTTCAATTATTATCACGTTCATTGTTGAGCTTAAGCTTTAGTCGCTTGAAGTTATATGAGCTAATATAGATTGCATATGGTGTGGATCAATGAAGGACTGTTCTAGAGGGGCTTGGATTCTATCCTTCTATTTGAGTGTTGTTAGATCTACAAGAGCACCTGGTTTTAATTTGCTTGCATACACAAAATTCGTCCAGGCTTTAACTTTAAATGCAGAATGATACAATGGATAAAATAAACGAATTATCATAAACGTACAGGGAGTTGAAACAAAAATTGATAGATAGGTATTTCATGATAAACCTACGTTGATGCCACACCTTTACACGACGCTGCATATTCACCAGTAATGACCATATTGCATCTTTACATGATTCCTAAGTTATTATGAAATTTAATTTGCCATCATGTGCTAGAATTTATT
>DWNI01000122.1:0-12417 GCA_018250175.1 Alychna victa
CGGAAGAAAGCTTTGTTTCAAATTTATGGATTTAAATGTTTCAGGTATTTTCTTAGGCGAAAGTTCCCGAAGCGAAGGGAGGGCAGGCCACTAGTAATAAATAAAATAAAGTCAGATTATAAGGCTTAGCGTCGAGCCATTATCGTCAAACCTCGGACCCCGCCTGTGTAAACAACCCGCATACTGATGACATACACCCTCCACTAGTCCATGTATCACTTACTACAAAAATAAACAAGTGCATACAACCACACAGAGAGTAAAAATATAATAAAACTATTCATAATCTGGATTTCGAGCTCAGTGTCCTCAACGTCATTTATAGGTTGAAGTTTCTATCCATCCAGCCAAAGATTTCTCCTACGCGTGGCGCCGCCTACTGACTATCAAATAATATCTTGACTAACCTTATCTGCTTGGATAACAACCTTGCATCGCAAAATTACGTGGTAATATTTTATATGTTGATCTGATTAAAATATAAAACAATTTTTGACACTTTTTTTTATTATTGTAATATTTTTTTTAATTTAAGCCGATTTTTATATGACCGAGATAGCCATATAATATATACAATGTATGTTGCAAAACTAAGTAATTGACAGATCTGTGTCACGGCTCAATATATTTTAATCAATTTTGCCTTTTTGGTGTACTGGTAGTGGTGACATGACGTCACGAACCAATCAAGTATTGTGACTAAAACGGACGTGCCCTTTAAAAATCTGATGTATTTTTTGCTTTTGGTTATAGATTTCATGTCCATATATTTTTTTTTACTTATTTAGTTGTTAATGTACACGAATAAAATTGTTGAATACAATTATATATTTATATCATCATCATCGTCGCAACCCATAACTGTCCGATTGCTGGGCTCGGGTCTCCTCTCACAATATGAGGGGTATGTTTTTATACAGAAATGGCATTAAACTGAGCACAGATCCTAAGAGTTCCAACAGGTGGGACCGGGCGTCTAATCCGTTGGTTCGCAAGACGCATGAATAGAAAAAGATGACTGAAGATAAATAAAATTGGAGCCCTACAAATTCTAGACTGACTCTCTACAATATTCAATGTACTATTCGTCTTCAGTTTAAACATAAGGAACCAAGAAGTAATTCTATTACGCTTTGTTTCACGAAGGACCATTACTTCAATCTTCCGAGGAATCTTTTGGCGTCCATTTTAACTAGACCTTAGATCTTTTACTGATTCTATACACCGCAAGAAATCTATGTAATCATTGGTGTCTCTTGTGGTCATCTAACCTGTTAACTGATTACTTGAACCAAAGAATTTATAATTATCATTAGGTTTCGAAGTTCAATATTATAATCGATCTTAAGCAAAAAAACGAATTATTTTTAACCTTATTAAATGTCATAACGAAAACATATTAACACCAAAATTGAGACGGCTTCTTTAATTTGCTTATTTTGAAGTAAAAGTAAATAAAAGTAAGCAGGTAAGAATTTGCTTACTTTTGCTAATTAGAGCCTCTTTGTCGCTCATCTTACTCCTGCGGGTATAATAATTACTATAACATTAACAAAAAAAACCGACTTCAACAAATTAGTATACCTTAACGACATTATTTTAAGAGTTTTCTGATGTATCTCCGAAGTCAAAGCTTCAACAGCAATGAAATTTATATGGGGCCACACGGGAAGCACCAGCTTTCAAATAAAAAAATAACCAACCAAATCGGTTCACCCACACAAAAGTACTGAGGTAACAAACACAAAAAAAATACAGTCGAATTGAGAACCTGCTTTTTTTGAAGTCGTTTAAAAATACTTGAATGGCCCCTAACATCCTGGCTATGACCTGGTATCTACTGACAAATCAGTAGTTCTGCAACGCTGGCCAAGGAGTCTCTTGCGCCTCGCGACTTCAACATCGGCGTCGCGCCGTCAACGAGGTCGGCGGGGGCAGATCGCTATCGTCAAAACCAGATCCAAGGTTCCAGCTAGTGGGAGTTGAGTTCTCGTACAACTTCTAAGTAAACTGAGCTTTTATACTCTACACGTTCAATTTTATGCGCGGTTTTAGTGCTACTTTGCTAGCGTGAAATGACTAGTAAAAATCTGGCATGAGTACCGTTGAGACTTGGGGACTACTGGTCGTTACTAGCGAGTAGCAACTATTAATATTCTCATTATCACCTTATACAGGACCTACTAACAGACTAACAGTCCTTCCTACAGTCCTATTCCAGGTTTGTCACTGATGTCCATGGGCGGCAGTTGGTGACACTCCCAGCTCGTTTCCTATTCTCAAAACTAAAAAGAAAGTATTACAACAGTGACAACAGCAATAAAGAGAATTTAAATCATCTATTACGTATGTATGTAATGAATAATGAAATTGCGTTACCTAGTAAACAAATGATATAATTTTTTAACTCTTACACACATCCACGCACTAGGATGCGTGTCGTGGGTGGTATGGACGCAAGTAACACATCACTAACACCCACGACCGGAGAACCAACGTTTATCTGGAATCGTACCCGGGACTCTTCACGTCGCAGACATCACGCACTGGGTACAGCCGCTACAGCCGTCCCTGTTCCATTACTGGAACATTAAATCAGATGATCGCCGCTACACGCGTGTCTCGAACGCAAACGATCTTAATTTCGACAGGTTCCAGTACTAGATCAACTTTTCTCGTAATCTCGTAATTACAGGAAGTTTACGATAGTAGCGGCTTCAAATTGTAATTATTTTACAATTTCGCGGTCAATGGCCTCTTAACGCGAATTAAACGTTTCCGGTGGCTATCACACGTAAAGCCTGTGTAGACCTTGGTAATGCTCATTCATGTGTGATTAGTAAAAAGCAATCCAAGTGCGAATCGGATTTGTACACGAAGGGTTCCGCGCCACCGTGTAATATTTAACCTTAAAGATAAAGTGCCGTTACTAGTAGAGGTACCATAATAGTTCATAGTTGTATGTAATGTACCAGTCTTTTATTATATATCCTAAATTCAATTTGCCAGACGCTCTTCAAAGATCAATAAGTCCAATTTCAAAGAACAATAAAGTCACAAAGGCGTATCTTAGATTATTACCTACGACAATAATAAGTCTAGGTATCTACTTTTAAAACAAAAAGCCCAAGAGTTAGCTGACTGTTCTAACCGGCTATAACAATCTCGTTCGCCAATTATAACTAATTGGTGAACTAAGAAAAGTAGGTTACCTTTATCGAATCTGTCGTAAAATAACAATTATTTGAACAATCAATTTAAATTTTAATAATACTCGTACAATAATCGAGAACTAGTTAACTTCAAACATTTTTTATGGACATAGCCAACCTAGATGGTATTTACCATACCTACCTACTGGATATCGTTGTCGCACGTAACAAAAAAGCATCACCGGTAAGTTATCAGGTAGGAAGAGAAGAAAGCACTGGCTCTCAGGCCTCTAACCAGAACACGAGTCGTTTGGCGTCCGACTCAATCAAGAGGCTAGCCAAACTGACTTCAAGAAAAAATAATAATTACCTTACTATACCTGCCTAATTGCTTTTTAATAGTTCCGAACATAAATCAACAAATAGGCACGATTTGGTACTTTATACACAGTCATTTATTTATACCATTTGATAGGGTTTTGTAATCAATTATAAAACTTTACAGCAGGTAGAGACCACCGGACTTAACCTTGACTTAAAGAATCTTGTGGCAGTTCAGTTAGCCACTTGGCATATACGCTATCATCAAATGGTATAATGTCGTGAAGCATTGACGTTAGGAAGTACCGAATACCTAATAAAAAAAAAACTTCCTCAGCTGCCAATCAATTGGCCTATAAAATTTTACTGTGCAAAGAAGTTAACCTGTGACCTATGGTCTAACGCTCTAAGCTGTATATAATAGTTATATCCACAGTAACAGTTGCACCACGTCTTTACTATAAAATTACTGTTATTCTCACGGTAATGCTACAGACAACGCAAGGCGGTTTGCGAAATCATCCTTTAGATCAATGGTGAGTAAAAAATTTGAATAGATTTCTTTTCTGTTGTATTTTTACTCTTCAGTCTTCCACGTGATAGGTTTCACAGATTTGTATCGTCACGAGTTCACCGTCATGCTATCATCATCGTACCTATCATCGATCACCTATCATCGTACTGTCTGTATTAAATCATAGCCCCCAACATATTTTATAACCTACATTGGAATGTAGGTATAATTAAAACATAAAAATAAAATAACACGGAAACTTGTCTAACATGGCGTCTAACATGTGTCCGGGTTAAAAATTACCTAAATCTAACTCTTAATAACGCGCATTATGATAATGACCTTAAAAAACAATATATACGTATATATAATACATACCTAAATTAATTTAAGTACATAAATTATAACAACACACTCATTTAAAATAAAATACCTACCTACGCAAGTCAGTCAACCAAATCCCTATCTGCTAGGTAGGAACTGACCTACCTACTCAATGTAATAAAAAATATTTTTAAAAAAGAAGGTAGATAGCAACTGAATTTAAAATAAAGGTAACTACGTATAAAAAATGCACCTCTGAAATCAGAAATACCTATTTTAATACCTATTACCATATTAGGTACTTATGTACCATATCGTATCGGTATCATAAACACAACAAAAAATAATGTCACTCAAAAACCTGTTTCCCAATTTCGTTATTACAGGTTATTAACGCGACAAGTTTGTTAATCGTCGGAATCTAGTCGATAACCGTATTAAATAATATATTTATTAATTACCTGTTATATTTTCCGGACTATCTGCTACCCGGAAAAGTCCAATAGGAATCCACTTCGGCACTAAATCACTTGTAATCAAACACAGAACCTCAGTCCCCTTTTATTGTAACGAACTTTGAACGAATGTAACCTCGCCAATAAATAGGAAACCAAACTTTTTAATAATTTTTAGCACTGAGAGATATTAACTAGGCGCACTGATCGATGAAGTATTTGTTTTTAAATTGCAGGCATTAAATCCGGCCACTTCTTGTTAACGATGCAATGTTTTTTACGATCGAGTAAGAGCGCGCCATTCCGTTACGTACTACACGCTACGCGATTCTAACTGGACTGGAGTAAAAATGGCGGTGGGTGGCAGCGAACCAGCGAACGGAGCGCAGTCAAAGATCATGCGTGTGTTTACAGGTGAGTGGTCATTGGTTTTAGCCGCGTTAATAAGTAAAATAATCCTTCGTTTTGATTACAGATATCACGAATTTTGTTTTACATACTCGACTTTTTATTTTTGCTAGATTCGTATAAATTGAAGGAATTCTATCTTGTTTAAAATTTAACACCTATAAAATGGAAAGGAAAGTATGAAGAATATTTATTCTTCATTTCCTCACGATGCAGTTCACTACCTCCTAAGAAAAAAATTTGAAGGTACAGAGCGCAAAGAAGTGGAGATGAATGAAAATATCAGATCTAAAGAATATTTAGCACTGGAATGTGTAGGAAATCTACGTAGTGTATTTGTATAGCTTTTGCCAAAAAGGGGTGTCAGAATCGCTGGTCTATGTAACTCTTTGCTGGCAAACCACTTTGCGAGGCTCATACCTTGCTGGAATAACCACGTTTGTAGGTATTCCACGCACTGGCTCAACTGGCTGTAGCTTCCCAACTGATCTATGCAACCCGACGAGTGCAGCTACTGCGCGCGGAAAAACCGGTTTCGGTCACCCATAGTGAAAAATTGATAAATCGGTAAGGCTCCCACGCCGCCTCACGCGAGGCCTCGCTCGTTTAATGTATCGCCCATTAAAGGATTTACACTGAAGGTCCTTTTTATTGATTCGAAAGTAGCATACGTTCACGCAGTCCATCTGGTGTTAAATAGGTAGAGGTAACCGTGACGTGGACCTCAAACACTCACTAAATGGTTGTAAGCTGTTATTGACTTTTCGAAAGACTCACCGAAGCACGTAATTTTTCATTTAATAAGTTAGCAGCTAACCTAGTTCGTAAAACAATATCACCAAGCATAAACACAGTATAACGAGGAAACAGTGAACAAGAGGGTCCGGGACCGGGTCGAGGGCCCCCAAAGCCTTGTTTCTTGTTTAGCAACAGCACAGGTTGACTTGGCCTTAAGTTTTATAAAGCCCCTGACAACCCAAAATATCCCCCTGGAAGGCGCTCTGTGCTCCATTTTCCAAAGCGTTTTAACCATTTGAGAACCTTTAGAATCTAAACTGTAACGGGGCCCAATATGTTGGTACATTTAATTTTGTTTGGATATTTTGGTGCAAGTAAATCAAAGTTAAAGTCAAATTATTTATTTCGTCTTAGGAACTAACAGCTCATTTAACGAAAATCATAACTCTCACAATTTACATAACATTACACATACATAGTCTTAGATATAAATATGAAGAGTCCAGAACCGTGTTTAGGTTTTCCTTTATCAAATTGTACAATATAGTAAAAGCTCCCTATTCACGGTTTCCTTATTTGCGTTTTCAATATTCTCGGCAAGGGCGTCGCCAGCCGCTGCTGCGGGGGGCCGGAGGATAGGAAAGTATTAACTATAGGTAAAATAAAGAATACTATTCTTGTAAGTTGTAGTGCGAGTATTGTCCTCAAATGGTTTAACTATAAATAACGAGTTTAAAGATAAATATTTAAAAATTACTAGATTCTAATATCATATAAATATGTGCAAACTTAGATCATTGCTTGATTTACACTTAGTATTTTTTTTCTAAGCGTTTGCCCTTAGCGACGCCCATAATTCGAAGCCTAAAAAATTGCGGCTTGATTTCTGTATTCGCGACTGATAATTACTTTATTAGCGACATTTCGCAAGAATTTGATGTTAGTGATTTTGTGTCGGCATCTTATATGTACTGTTGACCTTGACGAGGCGGCTATTATAAAGATTATACCCGAATAGACTAAAATAAATCTTGTCTAGGTGTCATAAGTATTTTTTTTTATTGATGATAGAAAGAAGTCTTAGTTTTAAAAGGCTATTTATAAATGCCACAATTCAATATGAATCTGAATTTATAACCTTTAAAATGCGACAAAATGACATAGTTCTTTAAATCCTTGCCTAAGCCTAATAATATTTATGAAGATAATATGTTAAATCACTTTTGAAATAGATTATAATACTTTTTTAATTTTAAAACATTCGAACGAATCTTGTCACCTCATACAAATTACCATTCCGTGTTCGCCGGTTTTTGCGCGGCAAACGGGCCGTTTTCCCCGTGAATAAGGAACTTACTATATTTGATTGTGCAATTTTGTGTATTGCTCCATTCATTGATCTTCATTAAAACGTGTGTGAATGCATGTGTAGAAAATATTTATTAAATCTATAGATTGCACAAGTTTGTTCTACTTTGACATATAATAATGTATATAATAAAATTAAATAAAGGTTAATTATAAATTGATAATAATATTATAACATTTTTAAATAACTCAAGCTTAGTCTTACGTATGTACTTATACACCGTAATGTACATGTAAACATTCAGACAACCGAGCATTTTTGTTACAAAATTAACTATAAAATTCCTAAACAAATGATCTACAAAATATATTACACTTTACAGGAATCAACTACATTTCATTTGTATATAATATCAATCTTCTTCTTGCCTTTGTTTTCGAACTTCGTTCTCTACTTCCGTATTATCTTCCACCTTACAGCTGACAGGAGGTGTCCGGCCCCTAACAATGCATTTAGCAATTTGTAACGTTACTTTATGCTTTTTGTGTATATGTTTGCCGACCGAATGTCGTCTGTAGAACTTCATATCACAATACGGGCACTCATGTGTTTTCTCCTCATAATGCTGTTTCTGATGAGTTTCCATTTTCTGCATGTTGGCAAAGAACATTCCACAGACAGTACACGGAACATTGCTTTCCGTGTGTCTTTTTCTATGAATCTTAACTCTTTCGTTTCTACTTGCTGTGTAGCTGCACAGATCACATTTATATGCATCCTTTATTTTATTATGGACCATTCGCCTATGATTGCATAGTTCAGCTAACGTATAGAATGTTGACGCACACTTCTCACACGTGAATGATTTTGTGTCGCTGTGACGTAACATATGTTGCTTTAAGTGTCGTTTAAGAAACTGCTTTTGGCATATTGGACACGAGAGTCTGGCTTCGGTGTGTGTGAGCATATGACGGTAGACGTTTGTTCTGCCTTTTACCTGTTTCCCACAGAAGTGGCATGTAACTTCCTTTACATATTGCTTGTGTCTACTTTCCATATGAGCTTGGAGCGAGCTCAATTGTGAATACCTGTTTGGGCAAATCTTACACTGGAAAGGTTTGCCGCCAGTGTGTACTAATGTATGAGTTTCAATATCTTTTGATCGTTTTGATTTGTAGTCGCACTCCTTGCAATAAAATATCCTTGACTTTCCTTTACCTTCAATTCTTACGAAATCACTTCCTGCTGCCTGACAGCTCTTAGTAACTTTTTTCTTATGAATATGGTAGGCCTTGTAGCTCTTGAATTGACGTTTGCAAACCTCACAGACAAGATGAGCAAGCATGTGGGCTTTCTTCCAGTGAACTCTTAATTTACATTTTGACTTGAACAAGTTGCCACAATCATGGCATTCTACTTTACTATCTACTGCTTTACTTTTAATAGGTTTTACATCTTCTACTGATATTTCCTCTAACGTCTCTACCCCATAATATTCGTCTACGGTGCTATCGTCTGTAGCTTCTTCGAATTTTATGTCAGTTTCAAAAGGTTCCTCCTTCTTGACTATTATGATGTCTTCTACATTAGCGTTAGCACATGCTTCGATGATTTTATCTTTACTTGTTTTTAGAAATGTATCAGAGTTTTCGCATTTTTGTTTGAAATTGACTGCAGTCTCGAGTTCCATGAAACAGGTCACGCATATTTTGTCCGGGAGACCGTCCTCCCTTTTTATATCTACATTCGTTAATAACAATATATAATCGTTTACTGCAAATTCTCTGTACTTTTCGAATATTGACATATACATCTTTACACTGGAGTTTAAACAAATACGGCAAAGTTTCGATGGCTTGATATCGCAATCACCACTCATAGTGCCAAAATTACGTGGCCTGGTCGCAGGATGAACTCATTAAACAGGTAATTACTTTTATTTTTAAATATCCACGAAACTGGAAAAAATAATTGAATTGTTTATTTGTTATTAATCAGTCCCCCTACTTATTTGTCAATTTTGACATTGACGTCTTCATCGACATTTTTGCCACAGAATTGACAGAAATACCACAGACTAGTTGATATAAAACTAATTTTCAATTCCAATTTTATTTCAAATGATGGGCGAGACCACGGCTGGACTGGGGTCCGCAAATACTTACGTGACCCACGTCCTCTGCACAGACCGCCACCTACGATATATCTATATTTCTATACTAGCATTGTCAAACAAATTACTCTAATCTACAGCAGGTACACTGGATATTTTTTATTTATTTTAATGTTGATACTTACAACCTTTGTTATTGATATAGAGACGTAAACCGTCTTTATTAATTTAACAAGAGAAATGTATGTGTAAACTACACATAATTATTGTAAAATTTTTGCTAATTTAGTTTGTCGGATAGGATAATTTTAATCTCGAGTTTATTTAACAGGTAAATTTTAGTACAGACATTCTTTTATGAGGTTAATAATTTATGTTTTGGCTGCTTCAGTAAATCCATTTTAATGAATTAAAATGTTTGTATTTTAAAGAACAACAATTGTCATCTGAGTCGATAAAATAAGGTAAACATGAAATTTTTATACTCACAGGGTTAACTGAAGCGAAGCGAGAGTGGGCCACTTATGTTCAAATAAAACACAGTTACTTAGAAATAAATATATTATGGTATATTTTGTTTTCGTAATATCATATTTTCACTATAATACATCACTTTTACTTTCACAAACCAAACTTACAAATTAGTATACATGTCTTTACACCTTACTCTACATACTTTAGAAGAACATAAAATAATTATTATGCCATAATTGTTACAGTAAAACAATAGGTACAAAGTAATTCTAAGAGACTAGTTAGACATTTTAAAGTGACCAAGTTAGCAAACGAAGACGAAGTTATTCCAGTTTTCTGTCACCTACCCTCAAATGAAAAGATTAATCAGCTGTTCAGTTCAAATGTGGGTAGATAAACATTACTTAGGGTACCTACATAATTTCCACGGCTAAGAGCAACATAAACATACTTCAGTAATAAAATATTTACAAAAACATGAAGTAGGTATATGAATGTGATAGTGTACATGTTCATTTATGATGTAAAGCATCCTGTGTAAATCAATCTTTTTAAGGCACTTCCAAATATCACATTAATTCCACGTCAAACTACTGATTTATTTATAAGGCACTTTGGTCCCAACCTATACAAAATGACACACAAAATGTTGTACTCAAATCTATGGCTGCCTATGAAATATTGTATTCAAATAATTTGCGTTAGTTCCAAAGCTAAATTTAGTAAACCTAATCATAAAATTAAAGAACTAAGTTACGAGGCAGTAAATAAGAAGCACGAGGAGTTATGAATAAAAAAATCGTATATAATTTATCCAGAAGTAATGTGATTTTAATGCACACCAAACTCAAAATATGTGAATTACGTACAGCTTCAAATTGCAATATAGACATGTTTAGAGTTACTGGTCTAGGTGCGAATCTAATAGAATTGGATACTATCCTCGGTACCCTCCTATGACAATCAATGACTAACCTTGCCATTTTCTAAGGCGCCTATAAAATGAATGTACGTGAAAAACATGACGTAAATTGAAAAATTAGTCTGTATTCATTAGAACAGGCGTACGAACACATAAAAGCGTAAATCTTACGTTTTTGATCAGATCCACCTAGGTATTTTATAATAACAACACAATAACTTATATTACATGAAAATATGAATTACCGGAACCAAAAAAAGCTTTCATTTGCATTTGGATTTTACTAACACTTCTTTTTAATAGGGAACATTATCATTGAAATATTGTATTCAAAATAACACAATTCTGAGTAAAATAGCGAGTAAGTTACTATACTGTTTGTTTTACATAAGTTATAGGAAAGTTTTTTTAGTAAGTCATATATGTAAATTCGAACGTAGCCTTAAATGTTTTGGGAAACCGCTAATAGATGGCACTGTTCACAAGACTTATATTCTTATTGTTTTTTATTGTACTGTAGTTTCACATATTCGCAATAATACATTTTCTTGTTACATTACGTTTAAATTTTAATGATAATGTTCCCCTTACATACATTCTCACACTTCCCCTTTTTACAATCTTATTTTTAACCTAAGACATGATACGTACATACTAATTCAGATATAACTAATCCTAAATACACGTACGACATTTTGGCGAAAGTACTGCCAGCCGCATCCGCGACCGAATAATATTAGTGAAATAGCAAGTAGGTAGGATGCATAATTTGTCCATATCATTCGAATTAGTTCGTGACTTGTAAATTAATTATTTTTACACGTGACAGTAACTCATACCTGATACAAATATTCGATTTGTGTTTTAAGCAAACTTAACGACTCGATAGAAAGCAGAGTGCAGCCAGAAATATATGGAGTCAACTTGAAACCGTCGTCATTTAAAAAAATTCTATACGTTCGAATTATATCTCAATCTAAGTTATTATCATGAACGCATTTAAAACTGGTGGCGCCCGCGGTCCTCTTTTGAGTTTCTGCCATAGAGCAAAGAAATATAAGGAGATATTTACGACGGCAAGTCATACTGTTATCTTATTTCATATAATGCTCCGGTATGAAAATGCCGGAAAAAAAATAAGTTGTACAAAAATCTGAATCCTTCAAAGGATAAACTAATACGTTTTAATTTTATACAAGAGGCTTTTCAATAAACTGATAGAGGTTTGGTCTTCAGGAGTCTTTTTCTGTCTGTATAATCGAATGACTTATTTGGCAGCGCTTTACTTATGAACACAATTACATTCAACCCGCAACAAAAGTGGCGGGAAGTTGAGATTTGTCAATTATTTTTTTCTAGATCATAGAGCAAAGATTATTCTATGACAAGAGTCAAGACAGATGTCCACGCGATTACTGTATTCTTCGCGCCAAAATTTATGGCATCTCTGATCCATGCGAATTGCATTCTACTTGTAGCGGAAGTCAGAGGAGCCAAAAAATTTGGCGCTATATTTCACTGATCGTATAAAGTCACGAGGTACAAAACTAAAGGTCTGAGAAGTCAGAAGATAGATCACTCGTCAGCAGCGGAAGGCTAGCAGAGGAAATAATGTCTATTCAATCTGGAGGTTCTTGATGGGAGCAGTGTGGTACAGGGGTCGGGGACGACTTGAAGGCGCGGGGGA
>DWNI01000123.1:0-12396 GCA_018250175.1 Alychna victa
GGGCTGTGTGTGTAGCGTTATTTATTTATTCTTCTTTGGCGGAAATGCATCAGCTATGCTTTTAGCTTCCATGTTCGTTTGCTCGTGGCTCGTCTTCCATTTATCGACTAGTGCCATACAAAATTACTGGTACATCATCGCCCATGGAAAAAAGCACCAAAATTATCACTAACGCTAAGCTTACTAAGAAGGAAACTTCGGATCAAGTTACTGGGACTCCGGAGCAGCAAACATTATTTTTTTTATTAGAAGCGTTAATTTTAAAATAAGAATGGTAGCTGGCCTTTTGATTAAATTCGCTGTGCCGTTCGTGAATTGAGGTTAAAAATGTATGACGGGGCTCAACAATGAGATGCTTGGCGTCCGCATATATAAAGAGACATTTCGCAGGTATAACTCAGTATTTAGCGACGCTACCTTACGGGTAGTTAGACAAATATTTATGCGATGTAAGTAATTTGTTATTCGGTTCTCAGGGTTTGTGACGTCAAATGTGTTGTCCTAGTCAAAATGTGACTATTTTTGTAATACACTTATGACCGCCTATATATTTTTTTAGATAAAATAAGTTAATGTTTGACAAAAATCCTACCTGATGGTAAGTGATGATGTTGTTTAAGATAGTGAGCGTACTTTTCTACTTTTACCTCTGTTTCGGAAAGGTTCTTTCTTGAAAAGAAAATGTGTAAAGTAACTTATGACTTCTCATAGTTTTAGCGATTGACTGGATCCCGCTGTCAGCCTCCAACTTGCGCGACAGTAAGTGTGAAGTAAGAATTTATTATTGGATTCGTAAAGTTCCCGGATCCGTGACCTCGTTTTATTGGTTTCCGACCAACAAAGTGATTGGTCCGAGCGGTTTCAGCACTACATTATTATTTTTACACGAACTAAATGTAACTGGGACACGTCGCACTATCCGCGAGTTTCGTGGTGCGAATACTACTTGTACTCAAACTCAAAATCCTTTATTTCATGAAGGTATTTTTACAATATACTTATGAACGTCAATTTTTTATTCTACCACCGATTCACAAAGGTGCATCAACAAAGATGAGATGAAACGTATGTGTTTTCATTAGCGTCAGTGTATCGCAGGGACATGCGGCACTATCCCCCGTATTTAAGATCAATACAATGACACGTCACAGGGCTCCCGAGCCCTTAGGGTCATTCATACCAATTCATAAACTATGCTTAAGGGAAATACATTTTATTTTATCCTAATCGAAACACACGTTAAGTAGCTGATGAGATATTTGACGATGCATAGCAACGAATTTACTTATGTTAGAATAGAAAAGGTTATAACGAATTGTTCGATTGTTTGTTTTGCTATCTCTTTCTTTGGTATTGGTCAAAGACTTAAGTAAAGTATGCCGCAAGAAATAACCATATACAGAGCTGTTAAGAACCGTGAGCCTATTTATTGCAAAGTAATGGTTGAGTGTTGGTTATGAATTGTATGGTTGACAAGAAGAGCGCACAGGAAAATAGCAGTTTTACATAGCGTTGCGGCACGACTTAAGCAAGTAAACTTCGTGAATACGGGTGTATTTTACTGTTTACATTATAATAAGATAGTCGTATCCGGCATGTATGAATAGTTGTGTTAAAAAAAAATCTTTTAATCGCCTATCGAATATCGCTGGAGCGCTAACAACGTGTTTACTCCACTGGAATTAATTAGAGGTTTCTAGCTTCGGCTTTGTTCACCCGTCGCCATTGAATTTCTTTATTTGTGTGGAGCGCTAGCCACTTAGTTATCCAGGTTATCCAGGTTGTCGCAGGTGCATTTAAATGATTTTTGGTTGTATGTGTGTGTCTTTTATTATCTCGATTATATTTCTTGAACGGACTTAGAGAATCCATTACTATTTTCTGTAACATACGTAATTATATAAATATCTGGCTACGGAGTTGAGGGCCAGAACTTTTTTCTTTCGTTCTTCTCTTTCCTAGGCAAGCAACGCGTCGGTGATGTCTTTGGCGTTGCTGAAGTCCATGGGCGACCAGGACCACTTGTGGTTTCGTGGCTCATCTGCTCGTTCGCATAGCTCAAGTGAACAATTCACTTTCTGACTTCACAATTATTATTGACATTTCTTATTATTATCTTTAAGCGGATTTTTTTTCCTTGTGATGTTTTTCTTAATAAAGTACACTTATTTTCACACGAAAATTATAAAAAATCTTTCACAGAAAGATAATAATGCCAGGACTAATATTATTTATTTATTAATAATATTGATGATATTAACCTTACGTGGGCCTTACCACCTACGCAGCCGGCGGCGTCTGTCGCCTCTTGCGACACCCTGGTCTGCCGGCGCGGCGGCGTGGCGGCGCGGGCGTGGCATTGAGATCAGTATTGTATGCCGCGCTAATTCAGTTAAGATATTCTTCCTTGCACGAGATTGACGTTGACTAAAAAGTATCGAAACTCACCCTTACGGACAAATAAAAAATACAATCTAAACAGATAGCAACTTGTAAACGGAAACACGTAGTAACCCTACATTTTCTCTAACTTGCTGGAAAATAAATATACTTAGCATATTTGACGGCGACGCGCAACAAAGTTCCTCGTTGACTTAGTAACAGAATATTTCCAGTTCAACGAATTGTATTACAATTGGAGGTAATGTTTATTGAGATAGCCCAGCAGACGAGTCACTAGATGGTTTGTGGTCATCGTGGTCCATCACCAGTTGTCGGCGTACATTGCCGGACAAGAAAAAAGAAATACCTCGCTCTCGAGCCGCCTGTCGAAACAAGATGAGTCGTTTGGTGGTTGACTCCAGCAAGAGGGTAATCGGTAGCCACGCGATCATACCAGGAGCCACGTATAACTATGGGACGGAGCTAGGTAACCGTAAAGAATTAATATTTTCCACCTTATCCAAGCGATCAGTCAAACAATGAGAGATAAAATATGGTGCAATGTCTGCCGGGTGAGCTAGTATGTATAGATATTACATTATTAGATACACATTCACCAATAAGTCGCCATCTCCGCACGAGTGCACCTGCGTTCTACAGTACCGTTCCTTATAGGAACATGTTCTGTACCAGTGATTCCCAAAGTGGTCAATATAGCTTTCCAGGGGACCATGTCAGTGAAAAACACAGTTAGTGGCCACTGACACGTCGATGGGGTTCCGCTTTCTATGAATAGATATTATAGAGTAGACGTTTTGTAAAAATGATATAATGCAGGACATAGTCTGACTAAGTGCCAAGTTTTATTTAAATCCAGTTAAACGTTGATGTTATGTGCTCTAGGCCTCCTCGGTTATAGGGAGAGACCCGTGCTCAGTAGTGGGTCATTAATGGGTTGAGGCCAAAAGTTGATCTTAGATTTAGCCACAAATATATGAACGTCAATGTTCCCCCAGAGAAACGTACAATCCGGACAAAATTTATTTTATAACTAATTGCTGGACGTTTATTTGTGTGTCAAGTTTCAAGTCAATCTGTACAACGGTGAGTGCGTGATGGAAGCCAAATATCCAAACAATTTCCCAAACTTGCACATATTAGGTAACACAGATAATACTTTTGAATTTAATTAACTTGCATACAATTAATAATGAATCAAGGGGCCCATGAGACAAAAACTTTGAGGACTTATGTTCTATGCGTACCGCATGTCTATTGGGAACCAAACCCGCTATCACTAATGACATTAACATTCCATACCGGTTTCCTCGGAAGGCGCGCCACGCACGATCCGTTAACGCTCGGCCGGCGCCGGTTCCTCCGACGTGTTTATCTTGGATGTCGCTTCATGTATTTTATTCCTGTGTATTTTATGTTCATTTGTATCTCCACATAAAACTTGTTTGTTAACTGTACGACGTACGTGTCGTCGTGGTTTGTTGCTTACAGACGTGTCGTACGTAACATTCATTTTGAGAAATTGTTATTGACGTGGAGGTTTTTTAAGAGGATTTTTGTGTCGTTGAAAACGAACCATCTCTGCCGATTGAGTATTTTTCAAGCAATATTTTAGTAATTTTAATTCCTTCAATCGGTCGCTAAAGTTAGAAAAGCTCTTAGCTAACCACAATATGCAGTATACAATATTTATGGTTCCCTTTAAATAATTTTAAAATTTCATATAAATTCTTCAAAAGCATCCAATATTTAAAGAATGTTTTGAATACATTATCAAAATGTAAGACTTGTCAATAATGTTCAATATCGCCTAACTTACGGACTAGCAGGAAACAGCTCTTTAGTTGAGTTCGTACGCTGACTATTCAGCGCGTTAATCGCAAATGAAAATAAACTCTATTACGCTGATAACTTGCAACAAAATCGGTCGTCGAGTTCTCCCTTTGAATCTATTTACTGGTGTTCCATTGAAAAGTTAGGTTATAGCTAATTTTAGCGTTATAAGGCTAGGAATAAGGTTGGAAATACTTTGCATGCGACTCGTTGTCGTGTACAAGGACTCACGTGTCGAACAACTATTGCAGCTTCTCCCTGCACGTGACTTTCACTGATTTCCTTTTATATTCTTTCCCTCGCTCAGTAGCCACCACGCAAGATGTTATCCATGTCTTTAGAATTTTCTAGTACCCAATATTCTGAGATTTTCCTCTTACTGATTTGAATTTCGAAGTATGTATACATATAGGATGTTTGCCTTACATTAACTGGTCGATGTCTGCATATGAACTGGTATTTGAGAAGCATTTTTTTTATTTATACAAACATAGCGATAACAAAATCGTCACTAGTAATAAAATCATCTTTACTATTCTATACTAGGGGATATTCAAGTTTTACGTAACCACTATTTCAGTACCTTTTAACCCCCGTCCCCCATTAGAAACAGTAAGATACAAAAACATACATACAGACCACTCCAATTAAAATACATACATACAGACCACTCCATTTTCTTGATTACGTATTACTTTAAAAAACCCTAGAAAAAATGTATCCCGTTATTTCGGAGGTATACCTGTGCTAAGTTTCAGTTTCATCTATTTTAGTGGTATGTAGATACATACATAGATAGAATAATGAAAACAATTATTTTGAACATTTTCGGTTGACAGATGGCAGCACTTAAATACCATTAAAGTCATTCAGTAACCCAGTAGGGCGCTTTTAAGAAGTTATGCGAAACGCTATTGTTCGACGATTTAAATACAGGCTCTTCGGTCTGAGGGCAGCTAAGTACGCGAAATTATAAGAAACAAAATATAAAAAATAAAACATAAAAATTTGGTAATTACAAAGAAAGGCTTTAAACGATCAATTACATCGAGAAATATCAGGAATTGACGAAACAATCTATACTAATATTATAAAATCGAAATATTTTTTCTTTTTTTGGTTCGTTTGTCTCTAATAAGCTCCAAAAATACTGGACCGATTTTAACCATTTTTTCACTAATAGGAAGCAACATTATCAGGTACTAGGAACTAACACAGGCTACATTTTATCCTGGAAAACTGTTATTTTCCTGCGGGATAACAGTTAAAAGTTTAACTATCGCAGCAAATAAATGTTCCAAATTTATAAATAGAAATGTTTCGGGTGTTTACTTAGTCGAAGGTTTACCGAAGCGAAGCAGGGGCGAGTCACTAGCTGAGCAATAAGCTCATAGTTTCCAGCCGTTGACAGCTGATGGATTGTCCCTTTTACTTCTATATCAGCGAAGTACTTCTATGGGAGATGTGTCGTGGTTAATGGTATTCGCACATCACCACCTCTCGTCATCGTCCTGACGACCCGTAACCTATAAAGTACCTACACGTCAACATAGATCGCAAAGTTATTCCTTAACATAAACCTCGCGAGGTTCTTGCGTGTTCGGAGTTTTCATTTGATGAAGTTCGGATTTGGAATTTTACGGTTCAATAAATTTGTATGAGACCATGAGTCCTTACGTGGATATTTATTTTATGCTTCCGTTAGCTTTAGGGAATTCTAAAAGAATTAACTGAATCATATTTTCCGTCGCGTCTTAGCTTTCTCTAGCAATATATTTGTTTATTATTTAGAGTATATATTTAACATAACTTGGTCTTGCGCCTCATGAACATGTACTTCGGTTTAGCCACTAGCGATCATCTGTTTACCTACCGATGCCGATGTACAGAACCCATCTCCGATATTTATCATCGATTGACATAACATTTTACGAGTTATGTTTTTGAACACATACCTATTGCTTGGACTCATTCGAAAGAACATTAAAGGTGCGATGTCGCGAAATGCAGTAAACGACAGACGTTAGCGACAGACAGTGATGGCATTTGCCCTTACAGCATTAATTTGTATGAGGTTTTGGTCTCATACAAATCGTACGAGTTCCGGGAGTCTTTTTCCTCCGGCTTTTTTTCTCTTTCGGCTGACCCTAGCTTACTTATGCTAAGTATGTACTTGTGCTTTTTATAAAGCCGAAGATAGATAGGTCTATCGAGACAACTATTATTTAGGTTCATATTATAAATTTTATTTTACTTTTGAAATGTAATTTTAATTGTTAAGATTTGCCTTTGTTAAGTGAGTGTTAACCACCAATCCGCACTGAATCAGCGTGGTGGATTACGCTCTAGTCTCCTCGGTTATGAGGAGAGATCCATGCTCAGTAGTGGGCCTTTAATGGGTTGAGGCCAAGTGAGCTGTTTGGTCCTAAGACGAAATAAATAATTAGACTTTGACTAGAAATTGTGTAATCCAAGCAATCGCTGTCCGTCACTGACGTCTGTCGCTAGCCGCGTTACACGGAATTGCACCTTACTGTAATAAAATCAAGAGTAGTGAACGATATGGGAACTGATATTGACGACGGCAATACTGGAATAATAAAGTTTTATGACCATCGTTATTTATATGACTATTGTGAATTTAATTTTATTTCACGTAATTGCATTATAATATACCTACTGGGTTAATTGATAATGACGTAGTTGACGACATTTTATTAATTAATTATTATATATAGCATTATTATCTGCCATTGCGGATTATGTCATCGCGGTACTTGAAATTATGACTCAATTACTTAAACAATGGAATTAAGGGTGTAAGTAAGCCCTTTGGACACGTAAGGCAGTAAAATTATAAAGGTAACGAAACAAGGAACGCGTACATTTTTTATTTATATATATTATTATGTCGTCTTAGTCTACATTTTTCTCTTTGCCATATTAGACTAACCTTTTAGACGCCCCCCAGGCCCATTCTTTAAGTAATTGAGTTATAAACATATGCTGTCTGTTTATAGACAGGTTACATACTGCCAAACTTACCTATACACGACAATAGCCCACACCAGGACTACTCTCCGACCGACAGGCGGGACAGCCGTAAGTCCCATTCGTGAAATAATCGAGTAATTGGTTAAGGACAATCAACTTCTTAATCTCACGAAGCCGATGCCACCCTAACCAACACTAAGTCTCTATTAACTTGACTATCAATGACAGCAACAGAACAACTTATAATAGAGAAGCGACAGTTTCCGAACACCCGACGAACTCCCGCGCGATGTAAGCCATGTTTCGCGTCACAGTAACTGCGAAGCTAAGCGAACCACTTTACTTAATAGCTAGGCAATACAAAATATTACTCGGTCTAAAGCAGCGCAAGTTCATCCATGTGAAATTCCATTGAAAAGTCAGCGTTTCTCGTAACAGTTTCAAACAAGTACGCCGCACTTACTGAGCTCTCGAGCCAATTACTAAATGCGCATCTAGTGAACCGCGGTATTCAGCGTTCTGTTATAGCGAACTAACCGCCGCCTGTGGCTTTGCCTACTTTAACATTGAATCTCATGTACCTATTGCCGTGTACGGGTGGCAAAGAATACAGATCGCAATCCCATAGCGACAGGCCAGGGTGTCGTAGCAGGCGATAGAAACCGCTCGCTGGGTCGTAGCAGGCGATAGAAGCCGCTCGCTGGGTCGTACTTTGAGTACAGATTATAATAATAATTATTATTACTGGTATTATTATCTCTTGAAGCCAGCCTGACTAGTTACCACCCTCGAGTTAGAATTAGCCACCAAACGACTCGTCGTGATCCGACTGGGGACTTGAGACTTACTCGTAGCTTCTTTCTTTCATTCCTCTGTCTTATTGGCCGCCAACGAATCGGTAATGCCTTCGGTGTTACTGTCCAGGGCGACGATGATCACTGTGGCGTTATTGGATTATATCGGACAGTGATATCACGTCAGACCTGAATCACGCTATTAAAATTTTCTACAAGTTCTGAACATAAACAATCAAAGCTCAGTTGCAGCCCACGCAGCAGCATCAGGCCTGGAGGGAGACCTCGGTTTGATATAAACGTTTTACGGTTGATATAACTTTGTACGTTCTGACTTCACCGCTCTACAATAAGAACACACTTTAGTGTAAAATGATAAAACAATATTATTATTCCCGTTCGTTGTTTAAATTAAATAATTGCCTCTATTTCATTTTTGAACCGCAAATTCGTCTCTCGCACAGCCGGCATTGAAGCAATTGTTTAGTTTTCATTACGCCAACTCTAATCTTAGTAACACCGGGATTCTGAAAGCTTTTAAAAGAGAAAATAACCTTTACTCAGAGTTGAATAGGACTATGTGGTTACTTGGTAACTTTGGTATCTTATGTTAACGTTTAAAGTACACTGCAGTTATTGAATGCTTTTAGTTTTACTTTGAGTACCTATCTTATTGTCAAAGTTTGTTTCTACGTAGTGTTTGAAATTTAAGGGAGCTTCATTCAGAGGTTCCAATTCATATTGTATTATAATCTTCCCTGTCTTAGAAAAGAAGGTATCTTCTTCTTGCCCTTTGACTTCAATCCATCAGCTCAACCATGGCTCAGTATTGAGCACGGGTGTTTCCCCCTAACTTAGGAGGCCTAGAGTTCCACCACGCTGCAAAGTGCGGGTTGGTGGAGGGGTTATTACCCAAGTGTCGGAAGTTTATTGTCGTCCGAAGGCCTCTGACATGGTTAATCAGCTGTCATCTAACAACAAGTACTCGGACTGACGGCTTAATGTGCCCTCCGAAGAGCGGAAGGCCTTAAGAAAAGTTTGCCACTAGAGGTCACCCAATTTTCGCTTAACGGCATTATTGTTCATTATCCCAATTTTATTCGGGGTCGGCGCAATATATCTTTTTTTTCCACTTTATTAAGTCACCTTTACACTAGCTTCTTATCTATCTTCAATATAAATTAAAATCAATGTTTGTATGTTTGCGTGCGTGATGAAACTTTATCAGGGTGTTCTCAGGACGCCCATGTGGGTTCCTAGTTCATTGTAACCACGAAATACCGTCGGTATGATTCCGATGTTTTTTAAACCACTTTTCTGCGTGCGAAGCCGGAGTCTAGTATTTCATAATTATAATTATCGTCTGCCACACAATCCGTTATATTGGAATGTAACAATGAATCATATTTTCCCAAAATTAGGAAATTCATCTATCTATCGCGAATACCTGCCCCAGCGAGGTTTAATACAAGAAAGCGAATTATTTTTCCTAATATATTTAACACGTTTTGGAGCGTCGTAGTTTTGCTCCCTTTCTCCGTATCTACATACGACGCGAGTGGTTTGATTACTTCGTTATGCATTTTCGTGCTGGTGTTTTTAAATCCCATTTGAATTTTTGCCAGAGATTGTGTTATGCTGATTGTGGTATAATTAGCTAGCATACTTTTGTTGTGAATGAATGCTGCATTATGCAACTTTTAATTATTCCTACTTAATCTTCTTGCAGTGATGCAAATTATAGCTATATTAAAATTACGTGGAGTTATACTGTCAAAGTCGAAGTCAAATTAATTATTTCGTCTCAGGATCGAACAGGTTGCTTAACGAAAGTCAAGTCTTAACAACTAAAATTACATTTCAAAAGCAAAATATCATTTATAATATGAACATAAAATGTCACTAGCTCATAATAATATAAGAGTTATCTATTATGCACAATTTTATTGAGTACAATACAAATTAAAAATAACGATGTAACATTGGAAGAAATTAATTTTTCATGAGCTAATCACCATTAGGTCACACAGATAAAGATGAACAAAACGATTTCAGTAAGTCATAGGAATTATGGGGTAAACTGATAATGTTGTTTACTAAGAAGCGTGAAATATGATAATTTTTAATTGGCCAGCGTGGACGATGGTCATAATTACCTTCCCTAAGTGTGAAAACAAGCCTTGCGTTGGGACGTGTTGTACGTAACCGTAAACATTGTTTAAATATTGGGCAATCGAACCTTGGAATGTGACGACTTATCTCAATCCTTCTATGCTGTGTGTATGTTGTCGACGACAAATACAACTGTTTGGTTAACTGCATACCCTCACGTATACAAGATGAATTGCAAGCTACGGAGTGAAACGGCTTGAACCATCTTTGAGTCTAAGTTAGACTCTCCTCGTCGTGGAAATAGTTAAAAACAGACTAAGCAATGGCGGTAGGTTCCTGTTATGGTTTAGCCACAAAAATCTTCCCGATAGTCTTTTATTTGCTAATGAGCGTAAAAAGAATTTGCAATAAATTTCAAATAAGACTACAATTCCCCGCACAATTTTGGTGCCTTGGTGGAACATACACTTTTGTTTTTAACGCCTAACGTAGCCGTTTGCAGTGAAAAGCGAAATTACTTTGAGCACTGTGACTCCTGGCCCTCGCTTTATTTATCCCTTCCTTTTTAGAAGTCCAAAAAAATGTCTTCTACAGAATAATTCCGCTAAATAAGCCTTATTAAGTTTCAAACGCTTATTACATTTTATATTGGCCCTAATAGATCACACGGAACACACGCTCGAAATGCCTTTGAAGTAATTGATGAGATATTTGGAATTAAACTGATCGTTTTGTCTGACGAACAATAGTTAATTATTGGATTCCGGGTGTCGCATTCCGGCGTTCAGCGACAAATTATGTGAGATATCTTCAAATGAAATTCTAATCAGCGGGTTTAGAAGTCTGTCTTTCCGCGAGGAAATTAGTTTTGAATGCTTCTCGTGTGTCTGTTTCTGAGGAAGTAATGACTAAATGAATGAGTGAATGAATCAAACGAGTGTAGCTTTCCTCTGCACGTTATTCCAAATTATTCTTTAAATAACATTTCATGTTAATTATTTTCAGCAACTATTCGTGCAGAGTGAATGTTTTGTGTTCTCGATAGCGGTCAGCTGAGCAAATACTTCCGCCATCACCAGTCGACTGGCTGACAGGACGATTTAAATAATTAAATACATTGATTGCTAACTGTGACTTGGAAAATGTTAACAAAATTATTATTATTTTTAAATAATTTAATTTAACTGACTTTTATACGAGAAAAGATAAAGATACGTGTATTGTCATAATTAAGATAGGAGCATAGTTCAGCGACATTAAAGGATCCCGCCACATTGTAAGGTCAGCAAGACACACTGTAGGCGGGAAATTATTGCTCTTTTCACTTATTGTAAGTTAATGACTGACCTATCTACCTGGTGGTAAGTGGCGATGTAGGATGCTACAGAGTTAAGTCCTATAGCATCATGACTTAACTGACGTACAACCAGCGTGGTACTCGTATATTAAGTTCTGAACCTTTGCTGTAACTTCCTATAGAATTACGTTTCGAGTTGCAGTCTGCAGGCGAGCGAGGAGCCTTGTAATGAGAACTCGCACGTCGAAGTATTCGAAGCCCGGAATTAATTTTACTAAGAGGATTGCAGAACGGAAGATTGACAATTTCATTAACTTTACTATGTCGGATATTGAAAAACGGTGAGAGTAATACGCGCGGTTATAATAATATGACGCCGGGCTTTCATATATTTAATAATTTAGATTAAGGTTTGAGAATATTATGGAAAAGACCTAGTCGTGTAGGTTTTAAGACTTCGTCGCGAAAAACCGAGTTATTATTTTCTCGTTTCAGATTTTGTTGTCAGTGAACTACAGGACGAGTTAAGACTCCGTAACTCTTGAAGTAAAAGGTTGTTTACTTATTGTTACTACTTATTGTTTATTTTCAAGTTGTTTTATAACAAACAAAAGATTGCATTTGAGACAATTTATTTTATTTCCTGATCAGTATTTAATTCAATTACTTACCAGAAAGTTCTCCAAACTGTTTGCTTTCAATCTCTTAAGTTTCTTCAAATGTTACCCGCTCGTGATATAAGTTGCGATTCAAGTAACGAAAACATGTTTAGTTTTTTTGAAGTGAAAACTTTTAAGCAAACTTTGCTCTTTGTGAGCATTGAACGAAACTGAACCGTCACGCTTGGAACTGTGACGCTGAATTACACGTACACGGATTTTGTTAACAGTGAACGAAAATAACCCATTACATTGTGAGAGGAGACCCGAGCCCAGCAGTGGGACAGTTATGGGTCGCGATGATGAT
>DWNI01000124.1:0-12391 GCA_018250175.1 Alychna victa
ATAAATACATACATACTCTTATAAGTTTCCTACGGGAGATTATTTAATCCAGATTAGGAATGTTATGATTTCTTAATATCTAGTACGTTAAGTTTTAATGTAAGAAAACATTGTTCAAATTTATCCACTTATCGGATTTGAACCGGCAACCCTCGATATGTAGACTGGGGTGCTAATACAGGTGGCTTATGGTTGCGTCACATGCAGGTCCCTCCGCGGCCAGCGGGGCAACGCACGGAGCCGGAGAGCACGGGCGGCTTCCCGGGTTTCGGCTTCGGCGAGGGCTTCCACATGTCCTTCGGCATCGGCGCCTTCCCCTTTGGTGTCTTCACTTCAACCTTCAACTTCGGCGACCCGAGGCCCAGCGCAGGTAGGTGGTATACCGAACAGTTCAGACATTATCGCCGACGCAGAGATTGGTACAAAAGTAATTTTGCGGTCCCGACTCGTCCCTTGTGGTGGTGGGCTATTGTGACACTTGCTAATTCTACCGATGAAGCAAATAGATTCCACTAACATACTTTGTTTGTTGGACTATAATTACATCACGGTCCAATGATAGTTGGGGTTAACAGACGACCAGTTAGACGCTGAATTATCACAAAATAGGATGTTCTAATTTAGTTTCTAGAAGTACTGATAAATGTATAATTACAAGGCCATTCGAGGCCGTCGGTGTCTGTGTGTGTCTGCAAGTGCTGTCATCTCTCAACACCGTGTAGTGAGCTGCCAAAAATATACATTTCATTAATATCAATTTGTATGAACTCCAGCTCCTCGCGGAACCGCGCAGTATGATGAAGAGCAATTCCTATCCAAAATTTTCCTGTGGGTGGCCATCCTGTTTGTGCTGTGGCTGATCTTCGCATGACCCTCGGCATGCAGTCGCCCCCCGCCTGGCCGTCTAGCCCCCACCCGCTTGCCGCGACCGACTACGGTGAGGAACATATGAATTGCGATACGTATCGATCGCGGTCCACCGGCAACGGCTTCAGTGTAGGAAATTAACAATTACGGCCCACTTATATAGCGTAGGATACCGTCGTAGGTGCAACTTGGATACCCCGCCTTGACTTGACCATTGCGGTCCTGTTCTAGATCGGAGTAGGTAGGACCAGCGTCGACGGATGGAATGTCGCCGCGAGCGGACACTCTGCGCCTGATATCACACCATCCTTATAAAGTAATTCAACTGCGCTGTACGCTGCTTCATCCCTATGTTACAAATTCAATTGTAAGTGAATATGAATACATATGAATCGAGTGTAACTTGGCCGCTCCAGCCGTCCGCGCTGACTCCTAAATGCGCTCGTCACGCTCCGTCCGCAGACAAACAAGTCTGACGGCCGTAAGGTCAAAGACACCGATACCGGGCAATGTTGGTGGCGCCAGCGATCCATTTATGCAAATGTCAGTGACGCTAAACTACACGCGTAAAACCGACATCCGAGATGATTAACATCATTTTTTTGTAAATATCTAAAATGAAATGCATTCAATCACAGAACACGATTATGTAAATAGTCTTGTCAAATAACGAGAAGCGGGTCATGGAACGGAAAAAAGTATATCATAAACGTTGATTGTATTAAGCGGTTTTACTGTATTTATGGTGGGTCCTGGAATGGGACATGCCAGGTGCCTAATTCCATCGAGCCGATCCCTAAAGTTCCCGACTGTTACATAAGACCATAGTTTACTGTCCGTTTGTATAATAGTATGTACGTACAGCCTTGTGTTCGAAACAACACCGAGTCTCCCCGAAAGAGAGACTGACTGAAATTGTAAATTGTTTGTTCATATTATTATTATTGTCGTCGCCGGCGCGGAGGGCTTCCCTAACATTTGTTTGTTGAAAGGTAAGGAGTCTTAACATTGAGGAAGGGTTTAGATGTTTAGATATTGTATTTATAGAGAAATTGTCTGCATTTTATTTAATGAAACCTAACATTAAGTGCAGGATCACAGTTTGGGAGAATGGTATCAGGTATCGTACTTGCCTTGTTCTATAGTTCCTGCGAGAGAAGCTACGGAACGCAAGGTTCGGCGTCTGGTAAGATGTGGCTGCTCGGGCAGTCCCGGTCGTTAATATTATGATTTTCGAGTGTCTGATATTGCTAAAGGATTTAATATTTGGTATATTGTATTATAGGTATTTTATTGTGTGCATAAATTCGTCATTCTTGTGTATACGCCAGTAAAGCGTTTGCGCCGTAATTAAATGCACGACTCGTAAAAAAAGAATACACGTAGAAGTGTTATGGGGACGCCTCTTGTTCTGTCGTGCTATATCCCCCGGGCGCTCCGTCGTATAACATACCAACATGCCAAGTTTTATCTAAATCGGTCCAGTGATCTAAACTAGAAACATCTCGCATCATTACAAAGTAATAACACGATAGGCGCTGCAGGTCCCGTCGCCCGATACTCCTACCTATATTCTTGTTGTACGAAATAAACTTCGTTATCGTTGTATAAAGTTTGAAAACTTTTTATGTATAGATTTTATAATAATGTTAGCAAGTTCTGTTATATAATTAGCACTAATATTATGTATATTGTAATAATTGCCTGTGATCCACAATTTTCCGATAAATATTTGACAAAAATATTTTTAAAAATGGTAAAAATAAATAACTATAAAGACAATACGCATTTTAATTTGAAAGTACACATGTTGTTTTTATTGTTTTAATAATCGCACTTGCAGCCTTCGCCGCACTATCTTGTAGCGAGTAATCTAATCAGTTCGGCGCATTCACCTTATGGATTGCTTGAATAATGACTGACACTATAACCTGGGATGAAACATATCTGCCGTCGGGAATCGAACCTGGGTCGGCTACAGCTACAGTAACAGCTACCAGGCCACAGGTTTCTGTGTAAAAACTGTAAGCGAAACATGTACGCGACCGCCGGAAACGCAAACTCTCCCTTGTATAATTATTAGCTTAAAACATTCATTCTCACGCTGGTTCCTGTGTTGGTACACTTTAGCTTCTTGGACAAAATAGATGCATTGATGCTACACTGAGACCTTCACATCGTAGTCCAGTCGCGGCCACGTGTTTCGTTTGATAGCAATGATTATTATGTAAGCTGTCATAGTTCAAGATTTAGTTCGATAAACGTGGACCAATTAGTGTAATGTAACTAAACCCCGCTGTTTACGTATGCATTGCGTGTACGTTGCGTCATGTATTATAATACCGCTCTACTACACGCTGCAGGTGTGAAGAACTACAACGTCGTATTATATTATGGTATACAAAACACAGCGACAAGTATAAGTGTTAAGTGGGCCTGCAACACCGACCAGCAATCGGCGTGGCTTCGCCTAATTTCATTTTGATAGAAAAATTAAAATAATAAAGTTCTTTATTGATAAACGTAGTGAATGACAGAGTAACACATGGAAAGTGAGATTTGCTGTTGTGTTAAGGTTCATTTTCGAATAATAAGTTTGATAAATGTTATAGTGGAAAACTGACAACCAATAACATTGTATATTTATTTTTTGTTAATTATACGATAACTGATTTTTGCTTGTGTGTATTTGGCTAACGCGGTTTCCATACAAATCGACGCGTATACCATTTCCACTTTATGCTGTATTCCGTGTATTTAGATATGAAGATGTATCGTGCGTACATTAGCTGTTTTTATCTTCAAACTACAGACACTTCCAACGACGTCATTAGATATACACAGATGTTTTATGTCTACAAAGTATTTATACAAATTATGTTTATATATTGTTCGTGTCATGACCGTTGGTATTCCTAATATTCTTGTTATTCATTCATTTAATGATGCTACTTATGATTCATATGACTCATACTGTATTGATTCCAAATAATACTAAATGTTCGAATATTTAATAAAATGTTCCTTGTTTATGTATCCTTAACGGGTTTCACGTTGGAGTCCCGTAGGATCCCGTTTTGGACTCGTATTGTCGATGACGCCTGTGGTCGACCGCGTGCCTTGACGGTCGTTATTAACACAATGCTTGCCGCCTAGGATATACGGCGATAGGCGATCTGCCTGAAAAAGGGTACAATTAAGGGTTCAATATTAATAAGGTAAAATAATTGAGAAATCCTTTATCTTCGTATGGTCGAGTTATTGCACGAATATTAGGCAAAAGGATTTATGTCAATTTTGGACTACCGTTCTGTGCCTGGGAATGGTATCCCAGTTAAAATAATAACTAAATAGAGACTACATTCCGATAGACAAGGTAAGGAATGCGCCAGTTGCATGGAGCCTTCAAAACAAACCCACCATGCTTTTATTATTTATATTGATCTTCTGCAAGTGTTGACAAATTGAAAACTTACAAATTAGAGTGTTATATAAAAGTGTTTACACACACATGTCAATGTTACACGAGAATAGAATGGCAAATAAAAGGGCACTGAGATAAAGTATTTTACATATTCCTTAAGTAGATAAATATGTTATAATATACATAATGTTATATGGATAAGGATTAATAAAAGTAGTGTATCTAGGCCCAGCTGCGACCTGTACATCACGGAGGCTTACAGGTAGGTCGACTAACTTAACACTATAATTAACTTTGACGTCAAGTCAATGGACAATTGCATTTCTTTTAAGTCTGTATCATTTATTTTTAAATTAGCCTTATTAGAATCACATAGTACGACTTCATGTTGCCATTGCAACATTGACAGAGTACATTCAATTCAAGGAAATTAATTACAATAAGGTTGCACAAATATGCCTATAAAGACTGATCACATGGGAGGAAACGAAATTTAAAGGAGTCAAAATCATATAAGAACTAAACATATCGGCTACTTAAATACTTACAGCGGCACACACCGGCGCAAGATTGTATGAATGAATTCCACCAATATTGTACATGGAGATCGGCTTGCACTTCCATAGTTGCACTCTCCCACGCATTCCAGGATATTAATTACATCATCATTATAAAACCACTTAAAACCTAAACCTCGCCGCTGTTTTGACCACTTTGGACCGAGTCACAAGTTATACCGCACCAGTGATACGTTAACAGTGAGCTCCGCCTACAGCAGAGCGGTCGAAACCATCGGCGCGATCAATACAAGTACATGTCAGTGTAGACGTTACTCTATGCCGTAAAGCTTGAGCGTGCGGTCCATGCTGGTGGAGGCGAGGTACTGCGCGTTCTTGCCGAAGCGCACGCCGGTGGCCGAGGCCGTGTGGTCGTTGAACACCTTGAGCTCCTGCCACTGGCGGCACAGGTACACGCGCACGTCCGTGCCCGCCAGCGCCAGGTACGTGCCGCTCTGGTCGAAGCATAGCTCGCGGATCGAGTACCCCTCTTCCAACTGGATGCTCTTGAAGTTCTTCAGCTTGCGCAAGTCCCACAATTTCACACACGCGTCCTCCGCCGCCGTCGCCAGGTAATAGCCGTTCTCAGAGAACGAGATGGAGGTGACCGGTCCCACGTGGCCGGGGAAGTTGGCCACGTTGCTCTGCTCCTTCAGGTCCCAGATCTTCACCTGCGAGTTCTCTGTTCCGGTGCCGAAGATCAGCCCGTCAGGGTGGAACTGCGCCGTCGTTAGGCTAATGCCAGACGAGTCGCTCACCTACCGAACAATAATATGTTAAGCCTACGCATTCATGTGCCCTGCTGCTTGTGACGATTTCGAGTGTTCAACAAGAATAAACAATTTTAACGCTATCAAGATATGATTAAAATACCCAGGTGTAATTTACATTTTTTTCTTCACATAAATTACATTTATATCGCAATCAATAATATTTATGTGACATAGACATTGCTACATCTACATCTCACCATACTAACTTGAACAAAATATTTTAATAAGATTAAATTTATTCAAGAACATAAATAATTATCAAAACATTTGATGTAAGATAATATCGTATTTATCTGTAACTGGGTCAGTTAGTCCGCTCATATTAGACAAGACTGAATGCTGTTCGTATTTAGTAGACGTAAGGATGGACTGACCTTAGTGAGCAGCGCACCAGTGCGGATGTCGGAGAAGGCCCAGTGCTGGTCGGTGGAGGTGGACAGCACGTAGTCGCCAGTGGGGTGCAGCGACAGACCCGTCACCGGGCCGTCGTGAGACCGCAGGATCACTGACGTTTGACACCTGCACGCGTACAACTTGCTTAGCAAAATGACTCCTAGTCCTACATCATTATCAGTTACAATGTAACTGATATTGTGCGCGGCCACCGGTGAGTATTAGTGTTACAATAATGACACTTACGTAGGCACATTCCACACGCGTATAGTATGGTCGGGTGAGGCGGTGATGACGGTGTCCTCGTCCGGGTGGTAGATGACGCGCGTCACCTTCTTGGTGTGGCCCTTGAGGATGGCGACCACCTGCTCCGTGTCCTTGTTGAAGACGGTGGCGTTGCGGTCGTTGCCGCCCGTCAGCAGCCGGCTGTGGTCCGACGGGTTGATGTCCAGCGCTAGGATGCCGGGCACACTGGCCGAATGCAGACCCTACAACCATCGAAATTCTATTAGCAACAAGTTGCTACCAACTGTATGAGATACTGATGTGTAATTTTAACCTACTTCAGCTTATTTCTTTTTCAAGTTTCAGTGACTCAAAATGATTGACACCATCGCAATGTGTCACTCAAGACATCAATAATCTGTGTAAGGAAAAATTAGCTAAGCAACTGTCTAGCTTTTTTTATGGAACGGTAACGGTTACAACATCACATGAAGGGAAAGCCAAGGGAAATTCAAAGACCATGTACCGGAACCAAAGAAATATGTACAACACCTGTAGTACTATTAAGTATTCTATGGTATGAGTTAGGTAAGTTTAATTGAGTGGAAATAGTATTACCATTAAAAAAATCACAGACTATGTAGAAATGCTAGTACATTAAATAAAAGTTCTTCCTCCCATTGACATGTCACTGAAATAACAACAAGTGGTGTGTGATGTGGTTGTACTGACTGGATGCGAGGCGAGCGTGAGGAAGGCACGCAGCTGGTCTGGCGGCAGGAGCCCCTCGGGCACGGTACGGCCACGTCGCTTGCGCTCCTGTGTCAGCGCCGTTGCGCGCTCTTGCAACCGCGCTACCACTTCCGCAGACATGCCCACCGCCGCCGCCCCTGCGCCCGCTCCTGCTCCCGCCGCGCCATCCGCCTGAAAACAACAGTAGATATTAAATGATATAATATGCAACCAATATAGGTTGTTGGCTACAAATTTATTATTATTATTTGTAGGGTAGGTATAAGCAATGTTCCCAAAGGCTACTGATGTGTTGAGTTGATGAAGAATGATATATTATAGCCACAAATGAAAAAAATATCAGTGTCCGACAAACAATGTAAATTGAACTTTATTCCTTCCATTTAAAATTAAAATTTAGCCTTATATATATTGACAAGGAAATATGAAGCTTAAAACATTTCACAGTACACCTATGGCTTTGTTTTTTTTAATTTATGTATTTATCTAATCAATCTTCATTGTGTATAGAAACAAATGGCTAAAAGCATTATTTTCCAGTTAAACTTTGGACACTGGAAATACAATGACGGTGGTGTAATGTGGACCCAGTGGCAGTTTGCACTCACCGCATTCTGTGGCTGTGGCGCGGCGATGCCGGCCTGCGGCTTGAGCGTGGCAAGCGCCTCGCGCGCCGCCGTCACCTCCTTCGTGAGACGGGCTATGACGCGACAGGCAGCGTCGTGTTGGTACAGCGCGTGGCTCAGCTCCTGCAACACAGACCCACACAATCTCAACTCAGAACTACCCTAGTGGGTACCTTAATAAACAGAATATATACAATATAAATATACAATAGGGAAATACATTAAAGAAATAAACCCTCAAATTTGCAAATTTCAAAACTATGGAAAAACACACTTGAAATTCTAGTGGACATAGTATTCACATGTAATGTTCTTTATGCATACAAATAGTGATAATTGATACTCCTCATATTATCTATATAGCATCACATCAATAACTTGCCTGTCGAGCAGTCTGCAGTTGCTGGCGCTGGGTGAATGTGTGGAGCATGAGGGCATCCCACTCATCCTGCATGCTCTTTAGAGTGGCCGGGATGGAGGTTGCACTCGGAGGCTTTGGCTTTACTATCGGTGGAGCTGATAAACATAATGTCTTCAGTAACAGTGTAATTGTGCACAGAGAGGCTACTAGCAATTTTAATTTAATCGGTACCAATTATTTATAGAAATTTAGAAGCAAGAGTTAGCTTATAAAAGGAACAAACGTAAGTTAGACTATGCATATAAAAATAGGGGAGATATGTCACAGACTGGGAAAAAAAATCATATTCATAGGCTACTTACTTTTGATTTCAATAAGATCTTCAACCCTCAATTCTTTCCCATTAATTGGATCAACACCATTTTCTATTATGTATTTTTCAATTATCCTCCTTTCAAATACAGCACCTGACGAGGGAGACACCACAGGCACTTCTGGAACCTCATTCGATACTAAAAAATAAAAGTAGAGGTTATGTTTGGGCCACAAGCTAAACTGTCACCCAATTTTCAAGCTTTGTGTTTAATATAACATTCATTGCATCAATATGTTTACTGTAAAAAGTTTAGATGACAAAAAATATATATTATCAAGCAAATACTGTATAAATTTTGTAAATAAACTATATAAATACGATGGTAGGATCCACCGGTACAAGCATATACTCATTAACGAATTTAAACAAATGCTTATCCTTAAATACACACTTGCACAATACAGAGCCATCGTAATTCATATAATGCTACGGCAAATCACATATGAAATACTAAAATCGCTGAAATTTAAATAAAATTATGAAACAATTCCCTCCGACTCTTCGTTCGATACAAACATAGACTAAATAAAGAGGATAGAACTACATAAGTGTAAAATACTCTTTGGACAGAACACTAATAAAAATTTAAGATAAAGAATAAAATCTATAGGTTCTTTGAAACTTTATCTCCCTCTCCTCTGTTGACATTAACAATATAATTGACAGGTTGATTGTGATTTATAAGAGGACTGATATTGGTTCTAATACTTCTAATTTGGTTCTTAGTTCCAACTTGCCAGAGTTTGAATTGTTCAAAACTTCAGAACTCTGGTTATAATGTCCTGGATATTCTCACGGAACTCACGAAGAGCGACAATCACAGATTACATAATGACTATAGACACCCATTTTTTATATCCAAGTTTCCTTCATGGAGTAACTTATTACTATTATTTACTATGCGTAATTGCTTCGGGTGTTGAAAGCCTAGTACATGGTCAATTTCTTCAATATTGAAAATAAGTCAATGCCCACGGTTCAACTTCGTCTCAGTAATGTAATGACTATGAGGCACTCGGTATATTAATTATCTGGCTCAAAGAATGTTAATATTGAACCTATCTGGATCTCAAACAAATATTACTTTGCTCTGGAATCTAACAAAATACTGAAATGGCATCACGGAGCCTAAAATCCTGCCAATTTGAATTAATTAATGCGCTTTAGATATCCACATCTGCGACATTGTTTTCCGAAAAATGCTTGATAATATCGTACTAACTTACTAAGTAATTAAGTACTCTATGCTTGCTAATCTATAAATACCTATAAATAGGTATCTAGTACTAAGTACTAGTATCCGAACGTAAATTACAACGAAACGGAAATCCGTAGCGGGAAACATGATAATAGATTAAATCTCAACTTCCGATTTTTTTTGAAAATTGGGAAATTTAAGTGCACTTTTTATATAAAAAAAACTGTATATCTTCAATATCACTGTGTTATATAATAATTAGTATATATTTAATTAAGGTCATCGATTGTGACCTTTGTTTTTTTTTTAATCTAGAAATTGATGTAAAGAGATGTCTTATTGGTTTACCTACGCCCCTCTTAACATTGATATTAATACTGCCAGGTTGTGAGGGTGACATATATTCTGATCATGAATATAATTATATTGAAATTTACGAGTAGGTAATTATCTTTTTTATGTGTTTTATTCTTCATAGTAGCAGTGTAAACCGATGATGCCTTTGTAACTGAGGATCAAAGGCCTCGTGACTACTTCAGTTCGCTCGTGTTCTCGTTTATTTCTCATTTAGGCGCATAAAAAGTTTAATTCTATGACTAACATCCAACTATTTGATAAAGAAATCCGAGAACCAGCTGAAATTGGCAAAAATACACATAGTTTTGAAATAACACGAAGAAGTTGAAAAACAAAGCAAAAAACTGTAGATTGCGCGGGCATGCTGGTTCGAAAATAAAAATAAATAAACCAATTCTGGTCTCTGTGGATAGTGGATTCATACAAGAGTTTTTTGTACGCGGTCCGGTAGAGGCATCGGCTGCAAACATCCTGGTTAGTGTTGCCAGACCATTGACGAGATTTTTGGGATTTCGACAAAAAATATAGGTACCTAGTTATAGTTTCAGTCGCACAAATTAGGTTAACTGATGAAACAAAGTTATCTAGGTTTGTAATAAAATATATTCGGTAAAAATTGTCTCGACTTTATTTTTGAGTAAATTTTTACAAATTAAATAAATAATGTTATTATAGGGAATTTTTCGGCAAGTCAATAAAATCGTTCCGAAAAGTGCATAAAATATTGTCTTAACCCTTTGACGACCACAGGGACAGATGTGTCCCAAAAAATTCAAAGAAAACTATAATAATTATTAATATTTTTGTTTTGAATTATATTTTTTTAACACCCTATTTATCATTTCGCATAGTAGCTAAAATTATAGTATATTGTCTCATAACCTTACGGTCTTGAAAGGGTTAACTTAAAAAAAATTGTTGACCTAGTTCCAAAAATGCATCTTTTAAACCCAATATTAAATTGTGATAGACAACATTTTTTTCCCGTAAAATAGGTATTGTCCTAAATCTGGCATTTAGCAACACCGTTCCTATGGGAGTGATAGCCCTGAAAAGCTGGGGACCCGGGTGATTGATGAGGAACAAGCTTTAAGCACCGAATAAACAGACCCTCGCGCACGACTGGCACTCAGCTGCCATTTTGTTTAAATTCTCACTGTTAGGATCGAATGTTTGTTGATTTATTTGTAAGTCTTTAAGTTAGGCATTTTGCTTAAGAATAATAATAACTGTATGTTAACAACCTTAAGGGATTTTTCTGTATTCTAAAACCATTTTATTTGTCTCTTGATTTTAGATTTATCGAATAATGACTAGTAAAGAATAGATCCGTGACTTTCTAAGGTCCTTTATCGTTTAACAAATATTGCATTATTAGTTAATCCTCAAATTAAGTGGAAGAAAAAATAACTGACTTCGTGGTTTGTCGATATTCGTCGTACAATTTCTTACTTCAAGTTCAAGTTCAAGTTCAATTGTTTTTAATTAATTCTTTAACACATTCTGTAACTACATTTATATGTTTATGTTATATGTTTATGAGACGAATTTGAAGTCTGTTATGATAGAGGTATAGCTTGATGAACTACTAATTAATTATTATACCGGCAAACTAGCAAGCCTGTGAGTAATCATATATTGAACTACGGTTGACAAGATATACTTCATACAATTGTGACTGCATCGGTAGGTCCCAACACTGGCCAGAAAGTCGAGACCTTCCTCCCTCCCCGGTGATATACGACATAACTATCACAGAGAGGGTATGAAGCGTAAATACAAATGTCACAATATAATGGACAGTGACTTTCAGTGCGATGCAATTTGCTTATTGGAGGCAGTAATCGGACTACTTCGGCGTCGCAAATTTAAATGATCCTGTTTGTCTTATGTTCCAGTGAAGTGTAAAATTGGTTTCATTTTCAGCTTAAATAAACTGACACTTAATACCTCGTGGCAAGGACTGCTATTGCATTTTATATAAGTATGGTATTATCGTAACGAGAGTTCACAGGCTATTTGTAATAAGCGGCAAACTTTTACGATATTTTGTTATATATATATTTGGAGTCGCCTGATTTTGTTACGTCTATTGAGCCCGGTTTCGTGTAAAGTTAAAAAAATGTCGCTTAATACAAATAGCGTAAACCCTCGATAATATTGTTTATTAATAGGGGCCCCTCTACCAGATGGACTGATGACCTGAAGAAGACACCGGGAATCCGCTGGATTCAGAAAGCTCAGGACCGATCTGAGTGGCGCAAGTTAGGGGAGGAGCAGTGGACGCTTAAAGGCTGATGGATGGATGGAATAGGTATTTTTTTTTAATTTAATATAATTAGTCTGAATCAATGAATTCAGACTATACTTAATGATGAACTACATGGCAAGGACTCCTTATCATAGAGGAGGCCTTGAGGCTCCATATAAGTAAGCTGTAGCATTTTTCACCACGCTGCCACAGTGAGGACTGGAGACGAT
>DWNI01000125.1:0-12370 GCA_018250175.1 Alychna victa
TCGTTTCTTTATAAAAATACTACAATCCAAACAACAATTAGGTAGGTACAAGTTATTTGCACGCATTGAGAGATTCGTCATTCATCAGTTTCGACAACTTTCAACACATGTCAGTCGTCAGCTATCTTCGACCCGTTGCAATTACGAAATGGCGTAATGAGCGGGGGCGTTACGTAAACAAAGAGTTGGGCGGACCTGCCACCGGCCGCCTCCCCTCCACCTTCCACCACGACCCTGCGCGGGGGCATAATTTAGCACTCATGTTGATTCGGCACGCATAATGCCGGGTGTAGCACGGCGGCAACGACCTTTGAATAGGTGCCTACAGATAATATTTTTAATACTTTGTTTTAATTTGCAGAAATAAAACTATTATCTACTTACAAACATATAGAGATGTCGGGAACTTATAAAGACGTACCTAGATTATTTTTAAGCTTTAGATACGAGTGAATCACATTACCGATTTTTCGTAAACTTAGATATTCCACTATCAGCACTAGGGGTGCCAATTTTACTAAAAGTTGGAAGACCTGCATTAAACTTATATTTTTTTACATTCCATACCCAAAGGGTTTCTACGGAACTGTAGGTAGGTCTTCATAAGACGTCGCTGCCCAGTACTATATCTGTTGAAACGTAGAGCTAGACTAGAGATTTTTACTGAGTGTGTTTTACTTACTTTGTCCACTATGACCTTATAAAAAAAAAGTAAAGAGAAGGCAAAACTTCTCCAAAACCTTTCGTAGATAATTTACCACTACACTATTAGGTAACTAACACAACCAAAAGAGTCGGTTTAACTCCGCTTCGCCAGTCTCCAGTGTGTGTCGATGGCGCCACATGATCGATCTAATCACACGACGTGAATTGGTGTCCAAAACTCTCATTGAATACGAGTATGAATAACGGAAAATATGTGACTACACTACACAGTTAAATTATGGAGTTATTTGGACAGTATTAATGCGTACCTACCTAACTTCCCAGTAGGTACCTACCTATATACTTCATATTTTCGTACGTAAGTATTTTTATAATAATTTAACCTCATTGAAATTAAAAATCTCCAAGAGTTGATTTACGTAATACTCGTATATAGCTCGGCAATCAATACAATTTTAAATATGTAGTTATTCAAATATTGCTAAACTTGCCTTTGGCAGTAGCTCAAAGTAGACCAAATAGATACCTACCTAAGTAGGTACCATACGTGATAACATAACCCACCTATATGAGAAATGCTTAAAGATAATGGAGCAAGGCGATGTTAAAAATAAACAGATTTTTTAACAAGTAACCTCCCAGCGACTGAACCAATCTACCTGGCTACCATAAAAGCAGCAGTGAAATTAGAGGAACAAACACTAATGATTTTCTTTTATTTACATTTAACATTAACAAAAATATTCTTCAAAAATCGACGCTAACACCGCGACCACATATGGTGTCGATTTGCCGTCAGACACTAATTAAGAGCGACACTAGACAAATATATCGCCTTTTATGGTCACGGCCGACATTAACTATACTGATTGGTAAATAAACAGAATACAGGACCGTAAGGCCAAGATGAATCAGCTCTCGATCGAGCCGTGATTAGAAGCGATTAGCATGCGCCCGCGCATACGGCGTCTACCAAACGACCCACGTGGGAGGTGGGAGGACCCTGTACCACTATTGTCTTACAACACGTTATAGCATTATAATAGCACTACTATTGCACACTGCTTATGTAAATCCCTTTGAGAAATCAATTTGTCGATTGTAATATATTCATGCACGAGCATTAGTATCCGGAATACAAAACCATTCTTATAACAACCTGTCAACGAGTCAGGATAGGTTGTCGCCTTGTTTAATAACTTATGGCACGATTCCGATCCCCGCAGCGACTTGTCTTCAGCTGAATTATTATGAGGTGCGTCGGATGATGAAATATATCCGCACTAGCTATATTCAAGGGTCAAGGTTCGCCGAGGCTTCCATTTGTCGTGCTCCTCCTCACTTACCCTCGCCGTTCGCCGGCGCTAACAGATATCCTGTTTTATTGTTAGCCTGTCAGGGTAATATATGAGCAGCGCGCGTCGATAGTATCTCAGTGCCGGGCTCGGGATATCATCGAGAACCTATAAAACGATACCCGCCACGTATGACTGAATATCGGCTGAGATATTAACGGTTGCGGCCCGCGCGTGTTGAACATTTCCGACCGTTTTATTGGTGTCGGCGCCACCGGCAACTTTCACGTCGCGCAGACAATGACACTCAAATTGGAAACTTAAATGATTTTTATAGCACGCGTCTACGCAACCTTCGTCGTAACAATCGCGCGACGACGGCTCAATCGCGACCGCCCATTACCCACACGTGAACTGTCGTAAATTCCGTGAGCGAACGGCCACTTAACGCGGGAGCGATACTCGAAGTTATTCCGACTGTTTGCTCGTTACCGTGGAGTAGGTACTTCTAACGAAGGCACCCAAAAACGTTCCCACAGTCGTCTATCACCGCGGAAAAAAAACAAAGTGTCTACGAATTAACACGTCCGTGCACCGAGTGAGTATGAAAACACTCTGCGCTCGCGGAGGGCCCTCGTGCTGACGAAGAGCTGTCCTGAATCTGCGCTTGCCGCTGCGCGACGCCACCGTACACTCTTATGCGTAAGATAGTTGTACCACGGCTTTAATTTACATCAATCTTAATACTGAACATCGTCGTGTCTGACTCGAGGGCTATTAAAGGTCGATGGTAAGCATCTTGTCCCTTCAATGTTAAACTTGTTTAAACAATATTTTTTTACCTACTTCAGATCAAATTATAATTTAGACGCAAACGATTTATTTACTTGTTACTTATATTCGTAGCATTGTAGTATCCCAAATTAATTTGATATTGCGAAATACAAAAACCTTAATGACTGCTTATTTCGAAGGTTCGGTTCGGTTCGGACGTTCTCCCAATTACTGGCCTATTACGGCACAAATAAAAAAAAATTTGCTTACCCTTAAAAGGAGCGTCGCGATCGCCAGCAGGAGCCTGGTCCTCCTCATGTTTCAGCCCAGCGTCAGTCGACCACCTGCAACCAAACAGCAGAGGTGAACGTATGTCGGGTAAGGCCGCACGCGCGAGCGGCGCGGTTAGCGGCGCGGCTAGCGTTAATACCGCTAATACCGCGGCGGCGGCAGCGCGGACGCGGCAAGCATGGCGACGACTGTTTACCACTCGCGCTCGTCCCACACGCATCCCTCCCCCTTTGCGTGGGGCTGACCCACTGACCGACTGCAACGCAGCGCCGGAACTGCACCGGCTGCATCTTTCACTAACGCGCGCTCCCGTTCAGACGAAAGGAAGCACGCGGCCTTCACCTTATCGCCGGCCAAGGTCGCCTTATCGCATTTACTAGTGACGAACCTTTGCTCTTGGCTCTTGATTTTTCATACCATGATCCTAAATTTTAGATATCGAATGAACAAAAAAGGAAACGTACTGTTTTGCAACTAGTTACTATTTCCGTTGAATGTACCAATCGCGGAAGCTTACATGTAATGATTACACTTTCATTTTTGTCTTTCTAAAATTTCCCCTATTATTTTTGGAGTTGTAATTGGCGTGATGTTGATTCGAGATGTATTTTAAGGTGTATGATACGTATCGCACGCCACGCGCCGCACGACTGCTTGGCAAAGTGCAGCGGAGCGCAGTCGACGCGACGCGCGACGCGGCGTCTTCCCCCGCGAAAGCACCACGTGTAGCCGATATATTGAGATCATTCCACACATGACTATTCCTAATCGTCAATAAAATAAGTAGGTAGGTAACATAATCTTACATAAGTTCATTTGCACTTAAAATTTGCTCAAATTAATTAGTAATCGTCACTTTGTTTCGATACATCACTTTTTAGTGTACGTGATTAAAAACGGTAAGCCTAATGGTTAGTTTTTAGTGATGATTTTATTGGGCCAATGAAGACTATAGCTACAAATATTTAAACTGAAACACATAATCATGTACTTCAGCACAATAACTTTATATAACTACTAAACAGTATCAACAATTAAAATTTTCTATAAATGAATCTATTCAGTTGTCAAAGACCTCGATGACTTTTAAACATTGCCGACTTATCGTACGATTTTTAAGACGACATAAATGTACGTGAAATATCTTTTAAGAATTGTTACGTTGTCGGATTACAAAGCGTAGCATGTGTGGCCTCGACTTAACAGCTGTAAGGCGGAGCTCGCGATTTCACCCTAGACGGTTTATCGTTCGCTGGTTAGAAAGTCTCATCTCTCGATCAAGACTGCAGAAAACGAGTAGCCACTAATGTTAGACAAGTGGATTCCTTTTATACATTCTATGTTATTGTAATAAAGTACTAACTAAAAGTTCTTAAACCAGTAGGGCAGAATTGTAATGATGTTTCCATTGTAGGAAACTGACCATAAGTGTCATATGCTTATGGTATTGGATACTACGAGTAACTATGTTTTACATTTTACTACAGACACGCCATAGTGGCGTGTGTCGATAACGCATAGTCCTGCGGGGCGGGTAGAAGTGTTCCGCCTGGACTTCTAAAGTTTTAGGGTATTTTTTAGTGTGTATAATTTGTGTGCGACAATCCGCACTGGAGCAGCGTGCCCTGTAGAGCGGACTTTAGAGGTTTGAAGCTATAGGTACCCAGTAAGCAAAAGATTTAAGCTATAATTATAATTCATTCCAAATATGAGGTAAATAGCAAATGCTTAGTCGGTTCTGTACATATGAACTAAATACGCGATGATTCTTTGTTTTTTTTATAATATAGTAAGTAGACCAACCACGGTAAGCGGTTCCAAACGCCCTTTTGCTACAGTAACAACGAAGCATCACCAGCGCTATGCCAATCAATCAAGACTGAAGCGAAGGACCTGCTATTGGCGCATATCATTTAATGCTAGATGCTAGAAAGGTCTAGCATCTAAAAGGAAAAGCATCTATCTCGGCAGTTTACAAACTTAAGATATATTTACCTAGTAATCTGAACTTATTACTCGTCTTCCTCGTCAACTGTAGAGATAGCTAATAAACCTAATACAGAAAACTATAGTATACTATAACACCAACAGCAGAATGTCTATATGTTATAGTGTCTCCTACAATAAATAACAAATTAAAATATATTATCTTTTGAATAACAGCGACATCGAAGTCCTATTTTTCTACTAAATCACGAGCCAACTTTACAAAGCTTGCGGAACTAGGTTATTTTGTTAATTTTCAAGAAAGCAGGGCCTGAGGTATTTTCTATTTCATCTAATCAGCCAGAATATTATAATAATAGATGTAGTAGGTGCCGGCTGCGCTCAATTAACCATGCTCAAGAAACTACAAATGTGGGCCATGGCGCAATAAGCGCAATCAAACCGATTCCTGTCCATAAATATCTCCTCGTACGGAAACCGCAATTCGCGCACTACTGCGGTTATATGTCCGCCTCAACCTGCGCTACCTGTCCTACGCGGGATACTTTCGTATCGACTATCCAGTCGTCTTGCCACAAATAGATTACACGAATATCTTTCACAAACCCTTCGACGATAAACACAGAATGCCAGCTAATGAGAAATAGCATTTCGACAGATGTTAATGAAGGTTTTCCGATAAAAAGCCATCAGTTGCTATGGTTAGTTGGTAACCAACGTATGATTAATAACTAGTTATTCTAGAGCCTAAACTGCACCCACGGCTTCGCCCGGTGATTTTTGATTTGTATTGTGTAAGTGTATTTGAATTTATTCATCCCAAGGGAACCTATTTCCAGGATGATGTTATAATCCAGAGCCTGATCTATCTACGTGCCCAGTTTAGTACAACAGTTAGTGCGTGAAGAAAACACAAACATCCAAGTGTCCAAACACAATGTAAACATTAAATTTTTTTTTTTTATTTGGAAACAATAAGTTATGTACCCAATCACATTTAAGGAGTCTTTGTAAAGTACGAATGGATACATTTATGAATATTTCATCACTCCATAACTTTAGTAAGTAAGGTTACATAAAATTTTAGACAACTATAATTAAAAATAGGTAATTAATCTTTTATCCACTGGGGATCCCTATTGTGGTGTTGTAGAACTAATCAGTAAGCGAATGTGTAGCAGTTACGCCCCGGGCGCATTTCTTAGTTCGGAGTGAACATTGTAAATGTGCGTTAACTATCTATGATTGCTGTGTCAAAATACTTATTAGTCTGTAAGACAGACGGATGGTGTTATCCAATTTTACCGGCCATTGATCAACGTCCAACAGCTAGTGAAAGCTGCTCCAAATTTTCACAACACTACTACCTAAATTGATTCGGTTATTAAAGATCTCTCGCCAATCCTCAATACCACACCCACCTTAATCCAAAAATGTTATTTTAATATTGCCCGTCAAGTATCTAACAGCTAATCAGTTGTTGTAGGTAATTACCCAGTCTGCTTGTCTCTCATTTTTTTTTATAAATAAGCTTGTTTAATCTGTGCATCAGCTATTACTCTGTGACGGCTGTAGTTTATTTCTACTTTATCAACTTTGTTTCAATTAATGAATCAAGTTATATGAGAGACTCTACAATACTAACAGACATGCATTTAAAAGATGCCGAGAATAAAAACGCTTAAATGGGTATGTATATTACTTAGTTCAAACTAAAAATTTCGTATGACTATTTAATCTCTGCTAAGTTTAAGTTTAAATAAAAAATTACCTTTAACAATTGATATACAGGAAGAATTTGTTGGAAAAAAACCCTGTTTGTTTTAATATACAAATACCTGTTTTTATTAGCCATTCTGAGTTATTTTGTTCTAATCAGTTAAAAAAACAAAAAGTTGTATACGATGATCAGACGCATGAGCTAACAAACGGCCGTCAAACGTGCTACATTAACAAAACGCGTAGATTCGTCCATGACGCCATTGTGTAATTTAAAAGTTCACAAAAACTCTTGTCTAAATTTCACACGGGATGATCAACAAAAAGCAACATGACTCGTAACTTTACAAAGAACTTTCATTTTCTATGTATGACTGACTGATATAAGAATTTTTGCAATAAATATTTAGAAGATAACGTTTTCCATAATAAATTTATACAAAACATGCATTTGATAGTCATGAACTTTTTTTAAGCGATGTGATTTACAAGCATCCATGAAGTCAACGAAAAAAACAGTTCTTTTTTTCCTATTTTTTTTTCTAAATTCTTTTAATTCAACTAATAGTGCAAAAAGTTTTTACGGAAGTGTTATAAATATAAACGCCTTTGCAAAGCAGTAAAAAAGGAGGCTGGACTAACATTTCACAACATTTTTTCGTGTGTTAAATAGAAACGTTATATTTTATAATTTATGATGATAGTATCTTTTGAAAGAAGCATGATAAAGTATTGCAAGTAGATGTTGCATGTCTGTTAAACAGATTATATATTTATGATAGGTAATCTCTCTCATTCTCATCAAACAAGTATTGCAAATACATACATGCAACTAAATAAATAAATCTGTTTTATAAGGAATTCATAACTAATTAAAAAACATAAAAAAACTATAAAACACTAAGCATTAAGCAAGCAAGCATTAGCAAAATAAAAAGTTAAAAACATCTAACTTTCTCATTTTAATTACTAGCAAAGAATTTTTGTATCATCCGTATCTATCAATCATGGTAAAGGTAGTTTTGGCGTCATCGATCTATCAGTTATGAGATAAGAGGTGTCAATACAAACTGTGTTCGGTCTGTAAAGTGATGGTTAGTGGGTGTGTATCACTAAACGAACGGATTACGTATATCAGATATACTTTTGATTATTTGTAAAACTAGAGAGAATAACTCGCATCAAGTAAGAAAATTCCATGAGGTTTTTCATTTATTTTTCTGTAATATATTGTTTAAAAAATTTTTTTTACTATTAAAATGAATTAGTTTAGACATTTTAATATCTATTCTTAATTTTAAAATGTTTGACTTGTAAAGAGATTTTTCGATAATAACATGCAGTAAATGTCGATCAAGCTCAAATCGGACTCGTGTTGCTTCGGGTTCCGTCCCTCGAAAAATATTTTAGCTTAAATTAAAAATAGAAAAAGTGCAATGAAAATTAAGCGCTTCAATTTTTGTAGATAAATACACTTAAGGGGATTTTCAGTCGAAAATATTATTATGTAGACACTCAACGGTTTACTTACTTATATGTATTTGTGTGTGTTTGTACTCATATTATTTACGTGTATTTGAAGAAATATTAAATACCTTATTGTAAATTATATGACTTCCATAAAATATTCAAGGTGTATACATATAAATATATATTGTATACATATATAATATATGTAATTGTTGTTGTATACCTACACATAAATGAAAGTATTTAATTGCTATAATTAATCAACCTAATTAAACGAAAATTACTTCTAAATAATATAACATAACTACTAGCTAAAATTATTTGAAGGGCGTAATAGTAAAAGCGACTTTATTTCCTATGTTGATATATTTGCAAAGTCACTTTCGGCTCTGATTAACAGGCGCGAATGCTGCGACTTTTAATTGGCTGTTAACGAGCTGAAAGTTTTTCTTAATTAATGAATGGGAATGGCCCGTCTCCGCTTCTCTTCTCCATTATTCTTCAGAGTTACTTAGAAAGTGAATCAGGTGGATTATAAATGGCTTAGAGTTATAGTCATTTCGAAGCGATCCATATTCTCCTCTGATTACGAGCGCTCATAATTAAATAACTCTAGTAAAGATTTCTCTAAAATCGCATTTGGATCTTCAACGCAAAAAGGAAAATAATTGAGCTCAATTGAAGCGTTTCGAAGAACAATATAATCTAATAACGTGCGTCGCCGCGAGTCGCGGAGAATTGAATTAATAAATGGATGAGACAACACATCGCGAGCCATTGTGTTAGCCAGCTTTCTTTCTTTGTAAAAAAGTCAATGTTCACTTTTATTACCATTATTCTTGTTACTTAATTGCTGAAATTCCATTTTCACTTTTGTGGGCCAATATCGACAAGCTAGAAAAACTCTTGTAATTATTGGTACTATTAATACTATGACTAGAAACGGTTTAGTACCGATTATAATTAGCTACATTATACGTTAATATAGAACGTTTTTATGTGACTAGCCAACAAACGAGCAGACGAGCCAGCTGATGATGAGCGGTCTCCGTCGTCGATGGACATCAGGAACCCACACCTGCATGATTACGGGATATCCGACCGTGTGATTGATATGTGTAAAATTACGCATTACGTCAAAATTTCACGAGCGAATTTTCGGTTTCGATACATACAGGAATGATAGCAAGGCAGCGGGTAAAAGGATCTATTATGCAAGGGTACTGTCAGGTGCGGCTTAACCTATAGCGCAGGGTTTCATTGCACACTGGCGCTACACGAGCTAGAGCCGCCCCTGCATAATAGGTAGGTACTATTATTAGAGGAAGCACTTGAATAAAATTATATATTTTACCTTAAACAAGCATTATTGATGTCTATTGGCTGTAATAACCATTTATCATTAGCGTGCCTATGTGTCGTTCATCGGTTACTTTCATACTAATTGACATACAATTGAGGCTAGCAGGATGTGCCAAAAACAGAATATTATAAAGAAAACGACCCGTATGGCACAATGGTTACCATGCCGGACTACCGTTCAAAGGGTTCGATTGCCAGCAAGGCAGAAATTTAAATGATGAGTTTTCATTTCTATTCTCGGTCTGGGTGTGTGCGTCCTTGTCTTTGTATATTGTCCATGGCACCCACGACACAGGGAATCCTACTGTGGAGCTATGAGTGTGTAGTGCTATTTATTATTTAAAACCAAAGCCTCTTTCACACCAAATTGGACTAAAATAATCTACTAAAATAACTCCGGATAATCTGTAACCGTATTCACTAGTATTTATTTGTGTTTCAGTGCCAATGACAGGCGAAAAGATCGTTTAAATAAAACAAAAGCAAAGAATAAACTCTGTTAGATAATTGCATTTATTTCTGCTAGCCGCCCACCAGCTCTAAATGCATTTCTGGAATTTTCTTCATTTCTCATAGTTCAGTGTGGATTTACTGTAAAAATTCTAGAATTTTTATTAGCTGACATTATGAGTAGTCATATAAACAAGTACTATAAGTAGTTGTATCTAAATATAGTTGATCAAATTGTATCATACCGTATCCGTAGTCCAGTTGATAGTGACCCTGCCTAAGCATGGGGTACCGAATGAGTTCCGGACATAAAAAATACAGGCATAAAACATTAGACCCGCGTGGGACTGGAGACCGCAAGACTTGTAGAGAAATCCGTAGTCTGCATTCGAAGTTTAATGTACTACAGCACTAATTAATACTATGACTTATTTTTTGTAATACTTTTTTAGATACTTCATTTGTAAATAAATATTTTTTCATAAAAGCGAGAAAATGAAGGCTAGTTGTGTAAGTAAAGAGTTCAGTTGCAAAGTTGGCGTATCGACAACCTTGTTATATTACTCGTATTTTTCACATTGCTGCTATTATTTTTAACTGCAAGAATAATAGGTAGACTTTACGGGTGATTTATGAGTCAAAACATCTTTTGACAATGCTGAAAGCTGAAAATATTTGAGTGTAATTCACTATTTTGTTATATACTTTTTCCTGAATGTCGTGCCAAGATGAAAGTGGAGAATTGTCGTATTGTAATTTTATTAGTCTGTTAATTATCGGAAATGAAATCACAGAGAGGAATGTAACCAATGTTGCAAATATTTATAAATTAACTTAATAATGTTAATTACTACCATATTAATCTCATTGTGGTAATCAAAATATTTATTGTTTTCCCAAACGGCAGTACATATTCGGCTTTACGGTAGTCTGTGGTAGACCACAGATGAGTTCCAGTGTTTTAAGGCATAAAACAATTGATCATAGAATATTTTTCATAGGAAACAATCCATAATATTATTTCAGAATACAATTTTATGCTTTTTTTGTAAGATTGAATTGAAAATATTTTTAGTGTTGTACCTACATTCGATTAATAAAAATTAGGGTAGTCTATATCGGGGATGTAGCCGCCTGGGAGAACGTGAAACGACTTATGCGTGCTAGACTGTCTATCTAATACACTCTAGTGCTTGTATCCTACAGTACAGACCTTGATATAGATAATATAATCAACGCAAGTAACATTTTATTTACCCATTTTACTACGCACAAAATACCGGTAACCTATATACCTAAGAGTAGGTGACATCTAACCCATTCAAGCGTCTAAATTCGTTCACGATAATAAACGAAGTAAACTTTTACAAGTGTAGTCTACAGGTAATGTATGGTGTAGTAATGTATGAAACTTACAAGTCTCGTACAAAATTATAATGCGTATCGTCGACTAGCCTCGCGAGGTTTATTATTGACTTCATTAATAGATTATATTACTCTGCGACAACCCTAATCTTGCGCTCCAGGTTTTACGTCGTGGTAGATTTAGTCAAACATGAATAAAAAGGAAAGTTTTTCGATGAGGCCAGCGCCGTGATATTGGAAATAAGATTCGTATTCCCGCTGACTGCTCTTCGTCATTGAATCGGAACTGAACTTCCGAAGTTTTTCCTCGAATGTAAAACGAAGCAGACTACAGTATCCGAACCAGCAGCAGTCATTTATATCAGCCGAGTTCGGCACAGTTTGACAATCCACTGATTTATGAACGAAATCCCGCAGCGTAGGCGGAGAGATTTTTTTGAAATCCGCGCTATTTCAGGGTTAACAATGAGGCGAGCCGTAACGACTCTTATTTTTCCCTCCTAAAGAAACATCGACGGCGAAAAATTGTAAATGAATTTTCCGGGAAAATTGCGCCGCTACGTAAAATTATAATCGCGCTCCAATCAATGTCAAATAAATCCGTGATCTTTTTATATTCAAAATAACGTCCGAGCGAATTCTCTTGATAAGTATGAAAGGAAAACGGCAGGATACAAAAATGTAACAGTGGAATGGAGAGATTTGGAGGGAACCCCCGATTGCCCTACTTCCCCCGCTGCGTTGTCGGCGTCACCGAGGTACGTGTCGCATTGTCAACGATCGACGACAGAGTGCTGCCGATTATAAGGCGATTAGATTTTTGTGTTATTTTATTTTATATTTTATTTGAATTTTTAATGACATTTGTAATTATTTAATTTTAATTCAAATTCAAAGTATTTATTTCATCTGAGGAACAAACAGCTTAACGAAACAGCTCAAACAACGAAACAACTTAGGAACAAACAGCTCATTTAACGAAAGTCAAATCTTAACAACTAAAATTACATTTCAAAAGTAAGATACCATTT
>DWNI01000126.1:0-12332 GCA_018250175.1 Alychna victa
AGTGGTTCAATCGTGAAAGCGTAACAGACAGACAGACAGACAGAGTTACTTTCGAATTTATAATATTAGTATGGATAGTATGGATTAATCGCTTCCATATAGCTCGTCCTAGTGTAGCGGTTCTATTAATAGTAAATTTAGTGTGTTCCACTGGAGCGATTGCCATTAGTTAATGGTCATCAGTGGTGTGTGGTGAAGTGATGGTAAGAAGTTGTGAGCTTGTGCCGCCAGCCTGACGCTGTTTTTATGATGCCTCGCTCTCCGCCGAATGAGTAAAGAGTAACGCATTTAAATGTAAGTGCAATATTAATTAATCTTACTGTAAATTTTGTTTTTTTTTTTTTGTTTTTAAATGTAATTTATGTTCTTAAGGTTTGACTTTCGTTAAGTGAGCTTTTAGTTCCTAAGACGAAATAATTAATTTGACTTTTACTTTTATCTATATAAATTTACCTAAAAAACGGAATGTAGTTAGCTTACTGATACAAGCATTGTTAGGGTTCCGTAGTAATTTTGCTTATTACAGGTATTTTAATGTATGCTCGCTCTACGTCAATGCTACTCTGTGCCATATTTCACGCGTCGAGAACTAGCCTACAATTATAATAATTGACTAATGCCGAATATCTGTCAATCCGCGTGTCACGCGGGCTGTGGTTACAGCGGAGGAGTTACATGCGAGAGGCGGGGCGCGCCGCATTGTTTGTTGATATGCTGGTTACCAAACTGTTGGAGTAACTAAAATGGTGGAAGTTTTGGGCGTTGTTCCGTGAGCGACTTGCGAGTACCTCCAACCTCGGCCAACCTCGTTACGTCACGTCGTGTGTTGTTTAGTGTCCTTGAAAGGTGCTATGAGGCCACTCAAGCTCACATTAATACAGATGGAACATTTGCAACAACCGACGTGAAGCCAATTTAGCGTCTGTGTGAGTGACAACTAGCAGCGCCACGTTAAGGATACGTGCATCTGTGTGAGTGTGTGAATAATTGGCGTCAGATTGTATTCACTTTTGATTTTGTATTTGCTTTGGTGGCTTGGGAACGCTCCATGTATATATATATTTATTTATTTAATCTATGCATTCAAATATTACGTTAGGTGGGGGAGGGATTTGCTTTGCTTATTTTGAAGTGAAAGTAAGGAATAGTGGTTAAGAGATTTGCTCGGTTTTATTCAAAAGGGGGGGAAAGGTTAATAATAACTAAATTCCTGGTTACGTAGCACGTGAACGGCCCCGCTCTACGTATTCGCGCAGTAATGTGCAGCGACCCTAACCCGGGCGGCAGCACACGTGACTCACCGCGCTATGAAGACGTAGAGATCTCACTAACGACATTTTAATACGCGAACGATAATGATCTCTTGATTACGTCTTTCTTAATATAATTATTATGTTTTAATTTGCCTGTAATTGTAATATATCGCGGAAACATGAAGTGGGTTGGGTTAATACTAAGCTAATTACAGTTCTATATGTAAGTATTATTTAGTCGAGGAACAATTTAATCTACGTACATTAAACCGGCTTTTATTTGATATGTGTCATTATTTAATGATTATTACGTTAATACTATACTAGTTACCGCCCTCGTTTCGCTTTGGAAAACATGATTCTTATTCACGTACTTAATAGGTTAGGCAATCCCACACGAGTTGGCTTGCTGTTTTATAATTATGGTATTTCTTTGTAATTGTATCATTATATTAGATATAAGAATATGCATTAATCAATTGAGTAAGCTCTAGGCTACCTCGGTCATGACCCGTGCCTTCTAGGGGACATAAAAGGGTTGAAGCCATTATAGATTTTGGGATTATCTCGTGAATTTTATTTTCTATACCGAATGGGATACAATAACATACTATTTTGATGTATTTGAACTTCTGCCAACAATCGGGTGCTACGCAAGTGCAAATGAAACAAGGAAGTGAGCCAATCAGGGTTCTATTATCATAGTGCACGTAGGGTTGGACATTTGTGGTTCAATCAGTAATATTTTAAATGGTTACCGAAGCAAGCCGTGCTGAGATGGAAAGCCTCATTTGCTGCACCGAACCAGTTCAAAGATGGCCAGATATTTCTCGCTGTACCTAAATATTTCAAGCTTCCAAACGATATATCAAGCTGAAGTTCCACTCATAGCCAAATAAAACACAACGTGACCCCCATAAAACCTAACCCGGTGCAAGCTAAGCCCCCATTAACAACCTAAGCCATAGATATCCGCTCATACGACACTAAAATGCAAGCATAACTCATTGGATGGAGCATAAAAACGAATATTGCCATTTTTTCAACATCCCAAATAAATGACATCGGTACCCGCACTATCGCGTGCAAGCGGTAAATTGATTTGATAATCACGCTGCGAGCGACGTACATTGCGCGATTTGTTTGTATAAAATAATATAACGCGTTTTATCTTAACAAAAAGCTTTGTCACGAGATCTATACTATACTAACCTAGTATAGATATATTCGTATATTCATAAACCATTTTAACTATAACACATGGTTGGTTTTCAGTTCATTCTGCAAGTTTACATTTTTCAAAGGTTGTCTAGAAAGGATTTTGAGTTTGTAGCAGCGCAGCGAATCATCCAATTGAAATCAATGGTTGATATTATATATATATATTATATATTATGTTACTCTTTCAAACATAAACAAAAAATAATTATTATATTTAAGACACAGTCAGTTTAAAGTAGTAGAGGATTTTACTAAAACATTTCACCTTATTCCAACAGAGGGATTATTTATTGTATTGTAACGTACGTTCAAATACGAATATAAAGTATGATATACACTATAGGTTATATTAGTTTTGCATATCCTATATATACCAGTACATAGGTGAATCAAAAAGTTTTTAGACACATAAATAAAACATTTTTTAAGAAAACGCGCAATGTACGACACCGCATCTATAGTCACCTGGAACGTGATTCAAATATTTTCCATGATGGCGGCGCGCGCGAACGAGGCGAAACGATTTTTCATACAACGCCCCTCTCGGTCTAGTTTAACTGTTTTCGGAAAATAGAATTCAAAATTTTTAAAAATGTCGTGAGCTTTGTTGTAGTTAGTAAATTATTTTCCTATTTTCCAGGATTGGCACTCTCATCTTTTATCAAAAGCGTTCAATGATTGAATTTTTAGGTGTGTTATAAACATAATAATGTGGTTACTTTAAGAAAATATTTTAATAGTGATTTTAGCCTTTGGGCAACAAATATCGGACACATTTTCTCATATATCGTCATTAAATAGCCAATAATTACTACATCAAAGAATATCTTAGCCTATTAGTATTAATGGGTTTCTAGTGACTATACTTTTCTAATCATTAACTGGACAATATTTTATGTTTAATACATTACAAGACGACAACTGATGAATTGATAGTCTTGAAACACTGGTCAATTTTCATGTTTTCGATTAAGGCTCAAACGTAGTACTTACTTATATAATTTTTTTTTTCTATTATTCGTAACATTAAAGCTCATAAATGTAGCAGTTTGACTCATAAAATAAGAACCGAAGACTTCCCGCCAATGAATTTTCTTACCCAATGAAAGGACAAGGGCACCGAGCTATATAGCCAACCCATGCCAGACGAAACCTTACTCGGTAAGTCGAATTAAGTCAAATGCTCAAACCCACATGTTACTTTTCATTGTCAAATTTAACGCTATATTTAGAGCTGATGTACTTTTCGTAACTTTGTAACGAAACTTTCTTCGTAACTTTGGCGATTCGTTAATTAGTGAAATATGAAAATCACCCCTCCCCCTTAATCATAAGTAACCGACCAAGTGCTTATAGATTTTAGTTAAATTATTTTAAAAAAACATATCCGTACGTATCCAATATCTTCCAAAGAAACAGATGAAAGAATATCAGTTGCCAGGGTGCCTACTTGTTTTATTGTCGCGGACCTCCACCAGGGGCAGCAGCCGCTACTGATGATCATTGCCAACAATCTGAAGGCATTCCCTAAACAACTAGCACCAGTCACCAGAGGCAACCCGTTACATCGACTTTGTCGGTTTATATTTATTTTAGACTAGATGCCGGTATTAAGGTCTGCGCACATTGCACCAACTCTACTGCGATTAGGCTCTTAGGAAAGTTTGAAATATAAACTTTATATTATGTTTCTTATCAGGAATTTACAATAATTTACTCGAAGAAGCGTACAACGGGTACTATGCGCGTTTGGCCCGGCGCGTATCCACGGTAGACTCCGATCCCACCGAGAATTCAACCGTAGGGGCCTACGCACACGAGGTGCTGTAGTCACTCGACTACAACTAGTACCTGTAGAGTAACAGACACTTTTGAGGGAGTGACCGCACGCAGCGTGCCATCATTCACCCGTTGTGTAGCGCCAACACGGACCTATTCGAAGCGCCGTGGCGGGTAAGTTGTATTATATTCGGGCACAAGTGCGTCACTCTCTCTCTGTAATAGACTCTGTAAATAAGACCGACTGTTCATCCGTTATGTCCACATTGTTCCCGCGTTGTACAGGGACTGCCAGTACGTGGGACTCTTAGCAGAAACGTCGTTTGCGTTAGCTGATACATGAATATGGGTTCTGTTATGAGAGGACTAAAGTATCCCGGGCACTGTACGTCGTCTGCGCCGGCCCTAAACCGGTTGTACCGTTGGAAGCAGTTGAACGCGAGTGTAAACCCCTTTTTAAATCACGCCTAAGCCCGCGATTTAGCACTGTTCTTGTTGGAGAACTTTCGGCAGGTTCCGTAGGCAGGCTTACCGGCTGCTGCTCCGGGAAGCGGCTTCTAACAATAATTTTGTTACGGAGGATTACTTACCTGGATGAGTTTTATTAGTATCGCGTTTTAAAATGTTACTTTGGAGCCTTTCAAGTATTACGTTAGCGCCAAGGGGGTTGTGCTGCTTACTTTACAGTAAAACTAAGTAGATCTGAGTTTTGCGTACTTTTGCTGACAAGGGGGGGGTGGAGGATTTTTGAAGTACTGGTTACGTAATAGGAAGGTACTACAGGTAATACCTTTTGCTTTATTATTGAACAAGTTGTAACATCTGGATGGTGGTAGGTGATATGTGTACCGACCACAGGATGAACTGGGAAGTTTAAATACAACAATTAAATTGCCCCAATATAAAAACATGCCACAATGGTTACCATGCCGGACTGCCGTTCATAAGGTCTTGGGTTCGATTCCCTGCTAGGCAGAAATTTGAATGATGAGTTTAAATTTCTGTTCTCGTTCTGAGTGTGTGTCCTTGCGCCTTGTCTTTGTGTGTTGTCCATGGCACCCACGACGCAGGGAATCCTACTGTGGGGTTATGAGTGCATTGCGTTGTATATTTATCTAATTATCACTTTTTAAAATTTCTATTTGCGTGGCTGGTATTGATTTTTTACGTATTCCAGAACAAGAAATTATCGGAGATTTTTTCTGTTACGGTTGTTGAATTGTTACTTTATAAATATAGCTATCATCATGCAAAAAATAAAGGTCACAAAACCGAGTACAGCGGACTTAAAAAGTGGTGCTAAGAAATGACTTTCATACCCCAGAGACAATACTTGGCAAGAACAATACGAATTGCAAATAAGCAAGATAGCCTATACCCTATACAGCGATAAGACATGGTCTGTATTATGCTTAAGACAAATGTTATATATAATGATGTATAATAGTGTTATATATATAAAAATGTATAAATTTTAATTAATGTTTGAGTATCACGTATTAAATAATGAATAGTTACATTTTTGCGTAATTTTCAATTATACTTAATTTTCTGTCTATTCAAAAAAGTTTTGGATATCTTTTACGTTAATTTCAGGTATATGAATTGTAGTGTAACTGATTGTCAGTCCTAATACGGTTGAATCAAGATTGAATGCTACAACTTTTTGAATATGTACGTATAAGAAACTAATTTTCTTACTTAGGTGAAAGAAAATATTGAGGAGAAACCTGAAAATCTCACGTTTTTGTAATGTTTATAAATGTGTGTGAAGTCCGTCAATAGGTGGCCAGCGTGGTGAGTTAACTCTTTTGTTGTAAGAAAACAAATCAGCAAACTGTATTGACTACGTTAAAAATATGATTTTAACAATTCACAGTACTCGGCCAGGATTCATTTACATATGTAATAATGTCGACGTCGGAAAGGGCGATTCGAGGCACTGAAACTATGAATTTAATATGGAAGCACTTGAAAGCGGCGGCTGGCGGTGGCTGGCGTAAAATTATACCAGGACACATTAATTAGCGGGAAAGTTCGAGGCGGCATCTTGTGAAACCCTAGCTTTCTTACCTGTTACTAAAATTCTGGAACGTAACATTAGAATTTCTGCGCGAACTTTATAATTTTATGGGATTATGGAAGTACATAGCAATGGAAGGGAACAATCATTTGCCGATAGAAATCAATTAACAGAAGCGGCGGGGTGAACATGTAAACGAATATCAAACAAAGCCGTCCCGGCCCAGGCACGGGCTACACATTTAATTAACCCAAATAGGATTTGAAATAGTCGTTCATAACCCTCGGAAAGATAATTAAAATATCCCTAATTACGCAGCGACAGCGACAAGCGTCGACCAAACAAACTCGGCCCACGTTGGGCGCCAAAGCGCTCCGCAATGTTTGTACTTTATTAGAGCAAGTTTCTCCGCCCCCTGTTTGCATACAAGTTTGGGACGATTCCGTTTTATTTACCCTCGGTTTGGAACGTGCGCCAACTTCCCCGGCCGCTTCGGTAAATCCTTACGAGATGTATGAGAATGACTGGTCGTACGATTGTTGATTCAGGTACTTATATCTGAATTAGTTTAGGGGTTTATTGAAACTCATAATAATAAAGTCTACACTAACAGTTTACCTCTTTATTCATGTGTGCTAGTTACTTGAATTAGTCCTGTATGAAATACAGTGCAAAATTTTGTAAATAACAAAATCCTCGGACATAGGTTTGCCTTAAAAAATAACATTTTAAAATGAAATTTTTATGTATCTGTTATTTTGCGTACGTTTTGTTACTTAAATGATAGCTCGTCATCGCAACCCATAACTGTCTCACATTGGGCTCGACTTTCCTCTAACAATGTGAGAGGTACAGGCCATAGTCCACGATGCTGATTAATGCGAATTTGCAGACTTCACAACATCTTTGAGAATTTTATGGAGAACTCTCAAGCGTGCAGGTTTCCTCACAATGTTTTACTTCACCAAAGCAAGTGATAATTAATTTCTAAAACATATATAACCTTTTTTTTTTAATTAAAGGTGCAGGATTCGAACTCAGGCCCCCCGATTCCGGCGACCAACGTTCAAACCGCTAGACTATCACTCGCTTTGTGTTATGATCGCAATTTCTTCAAAATATCATGGCAAATCGACTTTACGTCATTAATTACGCGGGTCATATTTGATAGGTTGTACGACTGGCCTTCGTATGTATGGGCTTGGTATCACCTGATGCAATATCCTGTATTGGTAATACGTGTATTCGTACTCTGGCTAAAAGCAAAGCCGCCGCTGTGATTCGCGGCTGAATGCCAAACAAAAAGGGAACTGCGCAATCACTGTCAGGCTTTTTATCGGATTAAAATTGTATTGGCTCAGGGGACAGCACAACATTGCAAATAGAAATAAAGTTACAAGTATATTTTGTCGAACTACGATGTTTGTTAGAAATGATATTTTAATAAAAGAGAATGCCTCTGGACGCGGAAATTGCCGACGTCCGGATTCGCAATGCGGGTAGATAAGGACTTTATAGCGAGAACCTACCGTCGTGGGACGGGTAAACAGTGTGAAAATAGGTATGTTCGTGTGAAATACCCGCGATAAGTGAACGTAACACGATGTCATCGGAACAGGTGCTCGATAAGGTGCCGGAGGGTATTTTAATATCAATGTTTTGTTTGGACATTTTGAATAAACGCGTACACATTTATCTGTTACATAAATGTCTGCCTTGGCTGGGAATCGAACCCAGGACCTCTCGCTTTATAGGCAGATTTGCTACCAACTTGGTTACGGGGTCGACAGAAATTAGTTTTAGTAAAATTATAACGGATTAAATTTCCTGCAGTTAAGCACTAACACTGAACGCAGCCACGAGCCCAGCAGTGGGACACTTATGAGTTGCGATGATGATGATGATGATGATGATGATGAAGCGCTAACCCCTTAACTAATTCAGAATGTGGCAAACGTTCTTTGCCTCCTCAATAGCGGAGACCTGTCCTGAAGTAGATATATGTCTTAATACTAGTAGGAATACCAAAAACGCTTGGTTGTAGGAATTAACGTAATATCTATACATAATAAAGTAATTTATTATCTTAATAAATTGCTTGGGGTCTATATGATATGAAACATTTTGCGCATTTTTTTATTCCACTTATATGTATTTCAACTGTATATCAAGATGTTCTTTGTATCATCATAATTGTTTTTATTTTTAATGAAACAAAATCGGTATCGCTAAAGATATTTTAGTAAAAAATGAAAGTAAAGAAATTCAGGTGTAAAGAAATGTGACTCAGTAATCGATTTATTGGAGCGCAAATAGCGTTGCTTGCTGTCCTGATTAGCCCAGGATGTTCCAATTTTTAAAAGTCTGATGACACGTCTAGATTCACCCTTGATTAGGGCGCCGAATGTCCCGATTTTTCCATGACCTCCTTTTATTTTGCTCGAAAATTTTGACAAGGAAAGCGAGTACCATCTCATACCGAACTGGCAAACGAAATTTCCGATTACTTTAACTTTTAATCCTTAATTTTTTTATTACTGTACTTTGCAACTGCGATTAACTGTGATGGTATTAACCAAACCCATGTGGATTAAATCTAGTCGCCATAATGCTGCGGGAGACCATATACTATAATTTTAGCTACTATGCAGAATTATATATTGATTGGGTGCTCAAAAAACATAATTCAAAACAAAATATTATTAATTATTATAGATTTTTTGGAATTTTTTGGGACACATCTGTCCCTGTAGTCATTAAAGGGTTAAACCGTTAATTTACAACAATGTTTGGAGAATGGGCCGATTGAGTACAAATTCATCTAGTCGCGTGTTATGATCATAATATTTATTTGTTACCCACGCGAGCCGCTGTTCTTCCGTTGTTTGTGTTACCGGTGTGAGTTAATTGGCTCAATCAGTCATCAGTGTTTCCTCGTGTACCAGGCTCGAGTTTCACTTTACTATTCCAGAAAGAATTATGTGATGTTTTTGTTTCGTTCTCGCCAATGCTTCCTTTTATTGGAAATAGACATTATTTAATGTGTCACGTATCTATTACAGCTTTATTATTAGCCTGGAACATGGACGCAATTAGATCGCTCCTATTTCTGTTCCGTAACGCTCGTGCGCTCAAAAGGTCAGAAGGATGGGGATGCCATCAGATTCATTTTCAATTTCCGCTTCGCAATTCGATTGGACAGTTCGGATGGATTAAATTTGTTTAATATTACTTTTACATTTATAAACGCGGTATATTATTGAGAAAATTTTGTTTGGATAATATTTTTGTTTTGGCTCTTTTTTATATATTGCTTTTGCATCGTATTCGGAATTAAACTTTTTCTGTGTGGAAGTTATATTAACATCTGCTTTCAGATATGTTTACTCAATATCGCTTTAAACTTGTGTTTATTTGTTAACGTCGATGCGGGCTTACGGTATTTTTTTTTTGCATAGTTTCATGATTCGTCGTCACTTAAGATTATGACTACTAGACTAAGGTAATTCGAACATGTCCTCGTTTAATGTATGGTTTTAAAGTATCCACGGTGATTAACCTCAAAATTATACGTTCTAGGGACATAATTTTATATTTGAATTTGTGTTAAGTCGAACAACGACCGTGCGCGCGCGCATCTCGCCTGTGACGTCACGCCCTCGCGGCCCGCACCAATTTGGCCTCATCATAAAAGTTATGATCCGGTATATACTCGATATGATGACTAGTTCCAACCAATCTACGCGATCACGCCTCGTTCCGTCTGCGAAACAAGAGCAAAAACTAAACAAGATACAGACACTATTTGATTGTGCGAGTACTTCGTTCCTATTGCTTATTGCTGTTTGTATAGTATATCGTTCGTGTTAAATAACAGTTATGCGGTTCTTTGGGAAAGGAAACAAAAGCTATTGGTATATCAGTTACGCTTTCGATGATAGACGGTAGCCGAGGCCGTGACGGTTAATCGACGGCACCTCATTGCCAACGAGCCGCGGCATGGGAAACAGTGGCCTAGTGAAAATCGGTGCGCGTACGCGTGTTTTTCGCGCGCCAATGCGCCATCTGTCCGCGATCGGAACGGCCGAGTGCGTCGCCGGCGACGACAATTCGCATTTCGAAATGCCCGCGCCGTGCGGTGAACGTGGTGTTGCCGTCGCGAGTGTACACTTGTTTTGGTTGTGATTACGTGAACCGTGCGGATAGAATGGATGCGTTGACCTCGTCGATAGCATCGCCGGCAGCGGACGGCTGTGTCGGCTCGCCTGCTGAGGTGGTTTTGTGTTCTTGCTGTTCCCTCGCTGCCGTATCTCATCGATAACGTCGCTCAGACCCACATCATCCTGGTTTTAGAAATTTCGCCTGCGGGTTTTAGCCGTGGGTTTCATTAAACTCGCGCCACGATAAGAGGATCCAATGTTGTGTACGTGTTTGTTTTACGCCGGTAAACAGTGAGCCGAGTTTGTGAAGCTCGCTGTTCAATGTTACAATGCTCGGTGTTTGATTTGAATGTATCGGCTGGCTCGGCTCGATCGTTCCCATGTCCGATTGTATATTTCTTTATGTGAGTGCAAACAAAGGGTTTCTCTATTCTGTTATCGGAAACTCGACATGACCTAGTACGAGACGTGAGTAACGCGAGTCGAGTGTAGGTGTATCTTTGTCTGGGTCGCTACAGTATAATTAATATTTGACCTGTGTAAGTAAGGTAAAAAATATAAGGATTCGCGCGGTCGTCGCACTTCGTCCGTTTAATTAATTGCCCGGACAAAGGATTTTAAATCGTCTTTAATTAGAACGTGTGTCAAATGACTGTCATTTACTGTAACTGCTTTCTAAGGCGAGAGCGTAAAATTTTAAATGAAACGTAGCATACGACGCATCAGCGTGTGTGAACATGCAGAGCAGACGATAATGAGTCCGGAATTACTACAATATTTGCGCTCTCGGCCCTAATGTCGCCCCGTTGGCAAAACAAGGACCCGATATTGTCCCGCCCGATGTAATGACCTGACTGTTATACCCACAACATGAATTCGCGAAACAATTTTCGATATTATATAGATTTTCTCGTAAATACACTTCTGTTCTATTTAAATTCAAATTATTTTTTTTCGTCTTAGGAACAAACAGCTAACTTAACGAACGTCAAATCTTAACAACTAAAATTACATTTCAAAAGTAACATACCATTTATAATATGAATCTAAAAATAATAGTTGTCTCGATAGACAATACCTATCTGATAGCTCATTTTAACTGTCCAATATACCACACTACATGAACTCATGAGTCTTAGTAACAGATCTTAGTAAGGCACTAAGTATTTTCTATAGTATGTTCAGTTTTAAGAGTGCAGTGTTCTTTCCGTTGGTGATCCTAACAAAAATAAATAAACAGGGTCCAGTTACGACCTTTACAGAACCCCAAAAGGTATGATTTATATCACATCATCCTAAACCACAAAACGTTTAGCCTAGAGCGCTAGACCACTAAATCGCGGCTAGCTACGCGGGTCGCAAGTGTCGCGGTGTCGACAGCAAACGGAATTTACAGTCACAATAAAAGTATCGCCTTTATTGTCGAGCACACAATTCGTGTGGACAGCTGTAATTGCGAACTCGAATACTGTCGGTTCGGAGGACAATTTAGGTCACACTATTTTACCAATGAACGACAAAGGTAGCCCCGCACGTAGGTTTCCGGACGTGTATGGTCGTATCTTCAAATTTTTTACTTGAAAACGATGATGGTTAGGTCGAGTGGACAGTTGAAAGCTAACCGCGTTTTTAACTGACTTCAACAAAAGGGGCGGTTCTCAATTCGACTTTATTTTTTTCAAAGTCTAAAATAATATATAAATAAAATACAGTCGAATTGAGAATCTCCGCCTTTTTTTGAAGTCGGTTAAAGTTTCTCAACTTGAATGTTTTTTTTTAATGTTTGTTATCTCAGAACTTTTAATTTTTAAGATTCTTTTTTATTCGAAAGCTGGTGCTTATCGTGTGATCTCATTTAAATTTAATTATTATTGGACCCTTGACTACGGAGATACA
>DWNI01000127.1:0-12329 GCA_018250175.1 Alychna victa
AGGGCAGTGCAATAAATACATACAGAAGTTACATACATCTCAACACAGAATTTCAGAAGTCCAATGCAATAACGTAATAATAATACATATAAAAACAATACATACTTACATAATTATTTGCGTTTCTGTCTTTTTGCTTTTTTATATTTTAAATAAATCTAAAATCCAAAATGGAAAATGGCGATGAGTTGCAAGATATTGAAGACACTACGAGTAACTTATAAATAATAATTATAACGCTACACGCTCATAGCCCCACAGTAGGAATCCCTGTGTCGTGGGTGCCTTGGACAACACACAGAGACAAGGACACACACATCCAGACCAAGAACATAAATTAAAACTCATCGTTCTAATTTCTGTCTCGCTGGGAATCGAACCCTTCGAACGGCAATCCGGCATGGTAACCATTGTGCTATTCGGGTCGTCATATACTCATACTTATAACAGCCTATATTTTCACCGTTCTCTTGAAGACTCCCACGTCATAAGAAAGAGGGAGAAACTACGCAAGCAAGCTCCTTCATCCAGTCCTTCGCGGTACTACCCAAAATTTATATCTTCATATCGGAGACCGAGAGGTTGGCTACACTGCTCATGCGCTCGAGGCTTTGCAGATTGGTTTTCACCAGCCCTGTCATCAATAAGCCTCTTACCACGCCGCTTCATTTAATAAAAGGCTGCTCGGTGGCATTTCCGATCATCAGCCTCAATATGTCAGCAAAACCTACTCCTCACATCATACCTGAGCTTTGAACAAAATTAAAAGTTGACTCAGTCTGAATTACGCCGCACTTTCGCATCATCGTCATCCATTGATCAATACTTACCGTCCTATTAGCGTCGTAAATAAACCTTGATTGATTGACATTTAATACAAAACTGTGTCAGTTACAAAACTGTGCTTTCTTTGGTAGTAACTACATTTTCTTTTGCGGAATGTCACCAAGTGGCTGTATGCAAGAGCACGACCTCCATTTTACTGCAACGAGTGGGATATAACATAATCAAAATTAAATAGTTAAATTATAACCGGTCAACGGCAAGTCACAGCTACGTGCGGTCAATTTAACTATTACTCTCTATAGCTATTAAGATTCAGTCATACGTAAGTTTCTTAAAGCTCAGCAGAAAACGCATCTGTGACGCGTTTGACGCTCCGAATGTCCACATTAAATTTCAGAAATTCAAAAATACGACTCACTTAAATTTTGAGACATATTTAGTTAAAGTTGTTCCAAAATCCAAATTCATCAAATTACGCTCAGCCCAGTTTTGAGTTAGTAGTTTTAACATTGTACAACCTGCTGCACTACTTGTTGAGCAGAGGGTCCCGAATTAGATTTTCAGTTAGAACGACTTAAGCCCTGGTGATGCAGAAGTTTGTTGCATCCTGAATAATTGGAGATGGTCGAGAATTAGGAAATAGTCATTTTAAATTAACGGTGTCAAGAGAATAGTTAAAACACGGAGTATACAGAGTTCTGTGAGATAAAATATCAACTTATTTTACTCAGAGCTAAATCAATAAATTAGTGAAAATTATTACTGCACCTACCTGACTTTTGATGATGCAAAAAAGCTATTCTGTAAACGCATTGAAAAATTAATGAGCTGCATGCCTCATTGTGAAATGGATGACAAGCGGATGCTTTATGCACCGTTTCGAAAACTATAGTATTAATTACAAAATTACTTTACATCTAGATCGTTAGTTAACCTCCAATTATTCCTTATCACAAAGTGTACACAAAATGCATTTACAAGTGAACCTTATTACCTACATAGAGTTATGTCGCGGCTCCAATTACGTAAGAGTTACGTGAACGCTACAGTCGCAATGGATCGAAGACACTTGCCTGCTGACAACGATACTATTGACGGAATAATAATGCGTTGCGAGGATGCCTAATATATCGAAAATACGTGACAGTGTAAAGGGTCCATAGTGTCTATAATAATATAGACACCAATCTCCTTCCTCATGGTGCACCCTACTAAACAAACATGGAGCATCGACGCCACTCATCTTATTTGAAGGTCGCCGGGATCTGTTTATTTTCGAATTAGATATTAAAGATTTATATTTTTACCAAGTCATTATATAAACAAAAAACACACAGCGCTTTTTAGCTCATATACTCGTATAAATCAATCTTCTAAGGACATCTGTAATGAGCTTACAAATCGTTTAACCTCTACTTTATAAAAACAACAACGCGCAATCTGGACCAATGGACCTGGAAGCTTGAACCCTTTGTCCAGAGGTTTCTTATATAGCTTGGGTGAGCAATAAGAAAGGATTTTTAAAAATGTGCCTAGTTGCTTGTATACTACGCTATGTGTACTACGCTATGTGTACTACGCTAACTTTGAACTGTAACTAGTAAAATGCATAATAAGTTAATTGCACCAGGCGTTCAGCAAGTGAAAAGATTAAAGTTTGAGTCTGGCTAGCGAAGAGAATCGACAAACGGAAAATACCCAACGCCATCTTGGGTTACGGTTCATGTGTTGCAAAAATCGTAAACGAATAAAAGAAACCTACATGACGTGTCATCATATGCATTCAATCTTTTGGAAGTCTGGCTATTTTCATGATTTTTGATTAATAATATGCCATTAATATGTTTCCTTTGTTCTTAACTAATTATTTCTTCGTCGATAACATATCGTGAGTTGTGACGATTTCATTGTTTTAGCTCTCTAGGGATCACTTACCATGAACCGGCTCTGTCTATTCTTCGGCGATTTACATAAAGAAATCATAAATCGCTGTGATTAGTTCAATGATTAATAAAAACATCTACATTTACATAATTACGTTGCATAGGTACCTACAACATTATCATTTAAACCAATTTTGTTGTGACGTCGACATGAGGCAACATAAAATTATATTTGTGGAATAGAAAATAACCCCAGTTTACTCGTAACTGCTAAATATTACATAATGTAAAGATAATAAATAAATAAATAACGTTACACACTCATAGTTCCACAGTAGGATTCCTTGTGTCGTGGGTGCCATGGACAACACACAATGACAAGGAAACACATACCCAGACCGAGAACAGAAAGTAAAACTCATCATTCAAGTTTCTGCCTCGCTGGAAATCGAACCCAGGACCATTTGAACGGCACTCTGGCATGGTATCCATTGAATCATTCGGGACGTTATAATAAAACCGAAATTATTAGAAATAAGCCTGCCTATATGCAGATTTCCATTTTTCTTGGTCGACAACGATTTTCTCTCATATTGCTAACTTATTCTTGAAATAATACTCGAGGAATAACTACTAAAATATCTAAACAAGTAACTACTCGAACACAAGAATCATGTTTCGTAATATTTTACAAATAAATTCTTCACTAGTTATAACACTTATGACCTGTGTGTCATACGCCCTTAATTGCCTGGTATTAGCTAAATTATCATAGGCATTGTGAATAAAAGATATTGCAATACCTTGGATATGATATGACGAAAACTTTGTACATTGCCAAATTAGGGTCATATTCAAATGACACATTTGAATATGATTTTCGAAATAGCTATTTGGCACTTTAGGATAATTATTAGAAACATTTACCTTATCGATAATACTTAGATTAGTATACTTGCCTAGTAACAAAGTCGATAGTATCAATTGTATGTACGAGTAGGTAACTAGTGTCCTACTAGAATACCTTGTAGCACGGACTGGTGTAACAAACATCTAATGGTATTCAGGTCATGCGGTCGGTAGTAGTTAACCAAATTGCTATTCGAGCAGCAGGCCGGTACGATTTGAACGTGACAGTGGACTGTTGGTTTAGCTGAACGACGGCCTTATAATGTAACAAAGGGTACGAAGTTGACGAAACCAGACGTAATTGGTTATTTATCAAGCCTGTGTTCACTTTGATATAGTTCTGCTACATCACTGGTTCGTTGCTAAGCCATCGCGACATGTCCACGGGTCCACGGAATGCATCGCGCTTTGTTCCTCAATGTACACACTTTGTCACGACTTCTGTACGCCATTGTTCCGCACTCGCTGTACGCTGCTCGCCAGCAGGCCGCGCTCACATGCAACATCTCTGAAATATACACAGACATATATATTATTATTGGTATTACTATTATATTATTGGTACCATTCCGAGAATCCTGCCTGGCTAGCGACCACCCTCTCGCTTGAGTCAGCCGCCAAACGACTAGTCGTGTTCTGGCTGGGGGCATGAGTTGCCAGAGTACACTTATAAAAGAGGCGACCATCTGTTCTTAGGGTTAGCAACGCATCTGTGACCAAAGGTTTGTCACAGATGTCCATGGGTGACAGGGGTTGGTGGCATTGCCAGCTCGGTTGCTATTGTTACTAAATAAAAAAAATAAAAAAATACACAGTGACTTTAGACCAACAAAGTAACTACTGAGACAATACGAGTTTACAGCGTGAAGTAAACATTGTTACTACTCGTAACAGGCACTTCAAGTATATACGAGTATAAGTAGTAGTATCGCACTGCGAATTACAGCACGAGTAGGTACAATATAACTTTTTACATACAGGATATAACTTTATAAAAGATAATTTATGTTGATTTCTGCTTTCCTAATACAATTCAAAGTTATTTCGTTTAGTATTCGTTTATTTCGTATTAAAAATTAGTCACTTATAAAAACATATATTTGGAAATTCAGTTCAATTCAAAACGTGTAGAAGATAAAGTTGTATATAATAAGTTTAGGACGATTGCGACAGACCATTGTATTATGTATGTACCCTGGAGGATGAACAGCCCGGGGAAGCTGGGAAGTAGATTAACGTGTGAGTAATACTCGTACTTGCGGGGTGATCATAGGCGACCCGCCGGACTGCCGTTCAAAGGGTCCTGGGTTCGATTATCAGCGAGGCGGAAATTTGAATGATGAGTTTTAATTTCTGTTCTCGGTCTGGGTGTGTGTGTTGTCCATGGCACCCACTGCGGAGCTATGAGTGTGTAGTGTTATTATTATTTTACATCTTTAGTGCTGGCAGGCTCGTCCATGGCGGCTTTGAAACACACGATCAAAATAGCCTCGAGCGAATACGGCGAAGTCAACGCCCACCTTGCGAAAATTTACGTTTGGAATTTAAATAATCATAATAAAACCATTACAAATATAATAGAATAATTTAATTCAAGGTATTCGACCCGAAGCGATGCTGGATATCGCGTCAATTCAATTAAATGGGTTAATTGGAATTGTAATTCCATTAATTGAATTGTTTGGTGCCGAGCGGCGCGCGGCGCGGTGCGGTGCGGTGCGGTGCGGGCGCGGCGCAGCTCCCGCGGCTCACTACAGAGAGGAGGCCGGTAATTGACTGCCTCTTGGATGAATAATATTTTGACCGAGCGTTATGTAAATTGAAATAGAGATTTACATATATTTATAAGTTTTTTCATAACAAACAAAAATGCAAAACGGTTTCAAGCTCGCTCTTACCCTTAATCTGTGCAGGAGTACAGTATTGATGGAACTTGTAATGTTATCTGGTCGTGAGCGCTCGGAGCTGGCTGAAGCTGGGAGTCACACCTTGCAGAGCTGGGCGCTTGGCTCTTCGTGAGATCTGATAATTGCTTTCTAATAAACTACGATTAATGATAATTTTGTTATTGCACTATCGTTTACAACTTTTCATTGTACTCGTATTTGTATTCAATAAAAAAGTTGTTGGAACAATAGAACTCCCACAAAATTGTTATCACTAGCTAAGGTACAGTGACGCGGCTGTAGGACCGCGTTCCGTTACAATAATCACATGGGGAACGAGCGCCTGGAGTCACTTCCCGACCCGCGGTGGGTCACTGTGGCCCAAACTGTAACACACGGCGGGTGAGTCGGCTATCGAAATAAATCTTTCATGTGGATGATCCGTTGTAACAAGTGCCGATTTCTAAGTGAATGATACTCAAATCCTCGAACCTAAGAAAGTCCTACCATAGTGCTAGCGGTAGCTCCAGTCCACCGGATAATGTTAACGGATCCGACCAGATCGGACCAGATTAGATAAGAGTTAGTCGCAGTGGCGTTTGGGAACTTAACCCTAACCCGCATAGCAAATAATACTAAAATTAAGCAAACAGGTAATGCGTTGAGACAGAAGGAAGCATCGGTAAGTAATTAAAGTATCAATAATAATAGTCAAAATAAAATAATAGTCCTCGCTGCCATGGCTTGGAACACACAGACTTAGTTCCTCTGGGAGCTGCCGGCAATAGAGGGGAGGTTCCTGCTGTGACGTTCTGGGCTCCTCTCATCGGCTCAGATTTACCCTATCTATTTAGTTCCAACTACTCCGAGTATTACTGTGCGGCCACAATTTGCAATGAGCCATACTATGAATGTGAGTGAGTACATTGAGCAATCATTGTCAACAATAATTCACATAGTGTTTTACCCGAACTACCCACATATCTAGCAATGCATATAAAATAAATTTCCTCCTCATTCCACGGATCTGTCATGTCGAACACGTAAAGCAGACGTAGCGAAAAATTGTACGAGCGGAATATTCGCTGGCTGCCGGCTCGCAACTCCGGCGCTAACACCTCATCCATTAACAAACAAAAGCCGAACAGCCATAAAAAGCCACGTATAAAGCTGCGTAACACTTTTCAACTGAATTGAATAGCGTTCTCGGAGGTCTAACTGAATAAGTCGCAAATAAAATTACAGGTCGCGATGAGAGCGCGGCTCGCCCGCTCAATAGACGCGTCCGACCGTTTCATTACGAGCTCCGCATAAAAGTAGAAGATAGGCTCCAATTTGTATGCCTCGGTGCACACTCGCTCTTATTTTAATGCCGTTATTCGGAATGAGCATTTTTGTATACGAATTAAAACGCCTCTTGCCGAGCGAAATTTTTACAGCTTTAGAACTCTTTACGTCCGCGATGAATAGCGAGTCGAGGTAAAATTACCTCATCGCTATACACCGCAGGAGACAGCGCGATGCTCCTCGGAGCTGTCATGCCGTCGCGGCGTCGGGAGGAAACGCCGTTGTGTAACGACATTCTCCGGAGCACTTGCAGCACTCGGAGCTGTATTTTTTCTAGAGAAATTAAATGCGCTAAAACAACTTCTGCCGGGAACGATGGAGGAATTAATTTCGATATGCGCGATGCAATCACTCACGACGCGGGCGTCTCGGTCGTCAGCTTCACAATTATGACTATCATGAAAAGTATGAGTTAGTTAGAGCCATTTAATAATAGCAGAATTGTATTTATCTAGCATTCGTGTAGTTAATTCGACTATACAGTAGGCAGAATAATGCACGTGACTTGCGCGGCTCGGGGTATCGGTAGGTACTGTCCTTTAAAGAGTGTATTATTCGTAGATTGTAATACATCGTAGCAACTAATGCAATGAGTGCTTTTCTAAAAAACGCAGAAAAAATTACTTGAAACCTTTTAGCATAAGAGCTGAGATGTATTTGTTTTAATTCTCGACTCAACATCCATCCGCGCGTCCCACAATGCTCCAATCTCGTCGCCTCCAGACGAAACAGATTAGATCCGAACAGACAATGCGGCGATACTCGCGAGCGCCGAACTGCGCCCGCCGTCCGCTCCGCCTGACGCTGATTACTCCTGCTTTTGTGCCCGCCGCCTAACTCCACCCGCTTCATTCTTTGTTATTCAAATGCTACACGATAGCGCCCGGACTTTGAATTAGTTTCTGTTTGAATTATTTAAGGCTCTCGGTCGTAATTAAGTTGCGAATTGCGTAGAAATTAAATAGTTTCGTTTTGTGGCCTTTGATTTACAGTCATTTTATCCAGTAAAATGGCGCTTGCATAATAATGAATGTGTGTCATGTTCCGGTGACGAAATATTATTATTATTATGATAAGTAAGCCAGCTTTAAATAATTGAAGTTACTTTAGTTCGTGTTCCATCCCACGGACTCGCTTCACATTCTAATTACAGAAAGTAAAACCTCTTCACGTTATTAAGAAGCATTCTTAGTAAGATTCAAGTAGCAAGTATCCTTACGACGTGAAGCGATTCCTTTTAAAATCAGAATGTGATGTTTCTCAGACGGGGCGAGGAGGCTCTACTCTGTGCCGCCGTCCCGCTGCAGGTTTCATTTTCTTTTCATCAAGGTATCTTCACGCTCCGCGGACGACGTCTCCCCCTCCCCCTTTCCCCGCAATCCCCTCCTCCCACCGTCTCCTTCCATCCTGCATTCTACCTACAATTTCAAACTGTTTTAATTTTTTTCCTCTTTCTCCTCACGAACATTAATTTCAGTGAATCGTCGAAGTTGTTGTTTGAATGGAGTGTGATCTGTTTAAGTGTAAAGTGGACGACAGAAATGAAAGGAGACAAATGGACCGTGACTTTATAAAAGCGCCTCCTTTCTCATTCTACTAAAAAGGTTTCCAGGTAACGCCGCGGCGACGGCGCGGGCGGCCGAGCTGGGCGGCTGACACTCATTTACTTAATGTTACCATTACGAGTATAATAATATTTATCTGCATAAAATCCGACAACAAATTTAAAGGATAGCTTAAGATGACCGGTGTTGTCTAGCTGTAGCACACAAACTTATATTTAAAGGTACATGCAGGTATCTCCGGCTCGGGAGACCAACTTTCAAACCTATCTATCACCCGACTATCGCAGCTCAAGATCAGTGATACCTATTTCAATATATTGTATGTACGGTTAGTAACGAGCGAGTGCATCTGGCCAATTATATATCTGAGCCGCGTTCTCCACCAACTCATCGGTCGACAACGATCGGGTACACTGGATGGAGTGTCAGCACGTACTCGTACATAAAATATCCTAATACTTTTCTAACAACGTCGTTACGTCGCAAGTATTACATCTCTCGAATCCAATAAAATGACAAATGTTAAATTAACCTCGACTTGTCAAAGGTGAAGCGGCGACGTAACGTTGTACAAGCGTCGCTATCAAACTCCGGCTAATGAGATGTTTTAAGAGGATTAATTAACACTCATTAGGCGAGTGCGAAAGGCGATCCACGTGGCGTCCTTCAACCGCCCGCTCGCTCCCTGCACCCCGCTCCCCGCACCCCGCACCACGCTTCGTGTCTTTGAGATAAATGACCCGATACTTTATCAAATTACGCCTCTCGATTTAGATAGCAACTTTCCAAAGCGACTGTTTCAATAAAATGAACATTTAATTTTAGCGTTACGGATCGATTTCATTGTTGATGTTCATTATGTAGCAGGAAATGAAGAAGCGCGACTGAGATCCTCACACGAAATTAAAATTATATGAAACTTAATCCAAAGCTCAGAAAATGTAAATATTAATCTTACTATAATATTTTCTTGCAACGTAATAAACATGTTAATACTTTAGACTACTCGGACTCTTGAGACAACTTGTTGGGCCTAATCAATCGACGGCCCCTACTCTATGTACGAGTGGCTTCAGATAGTCCATATGCTCATACCTATATAAGACATTTTCTTAAATATTATGTATTTAACTTAATGTACAAGTCGTATAAGAGAACACGTATTATAATTACAAGGACTACGTGTCGTATATGCGGATATCTATACTTATCGTTTTGTACAATGTTTAAAAATGCGCGCCACTCGCTGCAGACGCCGCGCCCTCTTGTGTGACCTAACGTCATTCACGAGAGTTCCCCAACGAAACGTGTAGATGCTTGATCATGCGGTGAAATAATATAATATATGTTTTGATACAGTTTAGATTTACGGCGTGTTCTAGTTATAGATTCATAATATTAACTGATATACTCGTAATACTGTGAAACATGAGTAACAGTAGATCAAAGTTATTGGTTGATATTGCGAACTTACTTAAGACATTTAATAAATTAGTTTATAAAAAATTACATAATTCTACGTGTTTTTGAAACATTTTATTAAAATATATTTAGATGAGTGTTTTCTTCATTCCTGTGTGTATTAGAGTATTATGTAGAAAGTATCTTAGACTTGTCTCACGTGTTTTTATTACAATATCAGGGTAAAAACAGTCATCTATCAGTTGTTCCAGGAAAATATTAAATATATGAGTATACATATGTATAAATACTGTCATAAAAACCTAATTCTAATCAAACATAACAGAAAAAATATATATAATTATATTATATAGAATTGTTTCTAGAGCGGTTTGAACATGTCTTTATGTACGTAGGGACCGTCGAAATATTCAAATGAAATCTTGACAAATCTGTGTGTATGTATGTTTCTATTCCTAGCCTTAAAGAATTATGTCATAAATTCATGCTGTAACTAGATGACATTTACCATATCATTTAATTTTAATTCATAATCTGAAAATCTGCAATATTTTTTATGTAAGTAGGTGTACCGGGTATACTGAGAATAGAGATAATACAAAGGGGACGCGGTATTTCGGAATAAGATAACCGAGTTGAACACCGCTTCATGTCGGTGGGCATTGCCGTCTGCCCTGCCGTGCCGTACCGTCGATCGTGCCGTCTACCGTCCGACTAGAAGCTGCGTAGCCTCACTCGGAGAGCGGCCGCGACGCGCGCTACGCGGTTGCTACGATCCAGGAACCCGCTACGTTCGGTGGCTACGTACTCGTTACGAACTTTTAAATTGAATCGCGCTTCGAATACTTTACCTGACCTTTGTCAACTATGAACTTGTGTAGTGACAGTGATACCATGGTTGTGTGTTAATGCCTCGGTCGATCGTCCCGCCTGAAGCAGGTGAGTTTTAAACGATGGTTTAAAGACTAGTTAGTATTTTCCGCTATATTTCCGGCGAGTATTAGGAAAGCTTAAATTTCTTTTATATAATCAGAATCTACAACTTGTTTTGCTGTAAAGTAGTTTTTAAGTATAAAATTCTCTATATGATGATTCTCCTCGACAGACCTCGCATCTTAGCACAGAATTACCGGTTAAATATTCTGTATTAAATGTGTACTAATTACTAAACCAAGCGCAAATTTGCATACTTCATATACCTAAAATAATATTCAATTGAACCTTCTAGTACTCGAATCTAGATTCCGACATACAGACCACTTTTATATTTTAATATTTAATTCATTTTCTGATTTTAAATATCTGCGTAAACATAAATGTTTCAAACTTTCGCCAAAACAATCATTGATTTATTGTCATAAGTAAGTAAGAACATCGTGAGTTAAATAAATGATTTTCATGACACTGCAAGGAAAATAGATATTCAAAAACTAAACCACATTCTTTATAGGCTGGCAGGAGGTGGGGGGTGTCTTGGAGCAAGAGGATAGTTATTTTATCATATTTATTCGCTGCGCTTGTTTCTGTAACCTATACCGTAAAGTGTAACTCAGTATCTTTCTATTGATATTGATATTTCGATATCACTCGAGCGGCACGCAAGCGGCCTGCAGCCTGTTTAGAACTTCTTACAGAGCTCTACAAGACTGTCAGAAAAACCTTGCTGCAGGCAGGAGTTCGCGTCCTGACAAGGTTCTTAAATATATATTATATTACAACTCCACTATTCAACCTCAAGCACTTTGTGACACTCAAACGTTCTCCATCCCTAGAGCTGTATAGAGGCTGTATTGTGACACTTACAGCTATACAACGGCGTACGCTATGTCCGCTATAACTCTTATTTTTGACACGTAACTGTACACCCGAACGAGTATAAAACTCTTATAAATACTGCGGTGTTGTAACTGCTGAGTCTGAGAGTATCATAACATAAAAACAAAATAATAACTAATAGCAGTACGATACAATGGATTACATACGTTATGCGACTACTGGCCGTACTCGTATCATACAATAATTGCCCTTTAGGTTAATCGAAAAGCTTAACACGAATAAGTCAAAGCGAATGCGAATATGGCTGATGCCCGTCATTATGGATTGGATGAAAACAAAATTGAAAATGTAATTATAGCAATATTGGGCAGTAGCTAAAGTCGTGTCATGATAATCAGCTAACAGTCACTATAGCCTCGTATACATTATTTTCAATGTATTTATCTTTTTGAAACCTGAAACTCACACATTTATCTTACCCATATTTGGTATTATATTGTTTGTTGTTGTTGGCTTATTGATTCCTGCGCGTTAATACTTTGCCAGAAAATATATATACGAGTACATGTTTACAATAAATCTGAAGCTAACTTCAAGTTCACCGATGAAGACCATCGCATGTTATTATAGTCATTTATACTAAATTAAACATTATACTATTTTATCATGTACGTAACAAAAAAATATTTTTATACTCTTCTAATTCTGTTCCAATACGTATTTAAAAGTTTATAAGAGATTTCTTGCTATCATAT
>DWNI01000128.1:0-12283 GCA_018250175.1 Alychna victa
TACCCCTCACATTGTGAGAGGAGACCCGAACCCAGCAGTGGGACAGTTATGGGTTGTGATGATGAATGATGATGATGACTGTGGCAGCATAGTGGAGTATCCTCAAAGCCTCCTCAATTAAGAAGATAATTATGAAGATAGACCCGTGCCCAGTAGTTGGTTGTAATGTGTTGAGGCAATGCAGTATGGTTAAGATGACGAATGTGTTTTGTCCAGTGAACCCCTTATTTCCGTTTCTGCGCAGTATTACAGTAACTTTCCTCGTATTGTAACAGTATCGTTGTGCCACTTGATCAAGAGGAGTTAGATTAAGTAGTTAGTCTACTTTGGGTTTGTTTCACGACTTGGCCTAGATTACGTTTAGGTGTGGTGTGGTTGAATTAGAAAGAAGTACAGGGTTATTTTAATGAATGAGTGAGTAGTAAGGTTTATAGAAAGAAAGAAAAGAAAGAATTCTTTCTCCTTTCTTCTTTCTTTCTTTCTTTCTAGTAAGGTATATCAATGGAATGTACTCAAATGAATAATTGTTTTTTTTATAACGCTAGACTCATAGCCACATACCAGGATTCCCTGTGTGCCGTGGAGAACACACAAAGACAAAAACATTCATCTAGACCGAGGACCAGAAAGTTAAGCTCATCATTCAAACTGCGTCGCTGGTAATCGAACCCAGGACCCTTCGACTGGCAGTCCGGAATGCGCATTTTGCTATACGGGTCGTTAATTTATTTATGATTACACAATACGAATATTTTCTCACTATTGTGTTGCCGGAGTAATATTTATGGCGGATAAAATATTTGTCAAGGGGGTCGTGAGTAAGGTAGCACAAAGAATACGCTAGGAAATAAATATTTAATGTTATTTTTAAACTCAAGAATAATATATTAAGTTGTACTAAAGCAAACTAAATATGTATTCTTCCTCTTCTTCCCCAAAGACTAAGACACAGATTCAGCAAAGTCTACTCACTTTGTGTGAGAAAATTACTTACACAACAAATACTGGATACATTTATTTCAGTATTATCATACGATTCTGACTCCAACGAATAACTCCAAGAATGCTATTTTTGTAAGATTCTACGAGTACGTCGTGGTGACATTTAAAGAAAATGATGACCTTTAGAGAAATCTTTAAGTAATTTTAGTTCAGAAAGGTGAATATATTTGTCTTACAAGTTACGGCTATTTATTTTACGAAAACCTAGTCCAACTCTCTAGAGCTCGATCTATCAAATTGATGAAGGCGCCCACTCGGCTTTATATAATTAAGAAGCAAATACGGGCCTGGTTTATAACCACATTGCTGTTGAAGATTTTCAGCAAACATTACAGACACAATGACTAGCTTAGGCTTCGAGAAATCTTAACATAATATCATTAAATATTCGTGAGTGCCAAGTGCTTTATTGTATTTCGGTTGCAAATTCAGCGAACAAGTAAAAGTCGCCACACAAGCTCACTTGCACTCTTTCACGACACTATGCGAGTGTAGCACTTACATTAGTGGACACGTGCGAGTCCTCATTTGCTTACATGAGTCGTACATCACTCATCAGACACGAAGTCGATGTCAGACGCGACGATACTTTGGTATTATTTTTGAATACGAGGATTAGATGAGACCTTACATATTTTTAGTCCAGTCCAACCGCACTACACGTGATGCACCCGGTGAAACGGAACCCTTTCTATCTTAGCTATGTCAATGGCTAAAGGTTATTTTTACCGGGCATTATAGTAAGGTTTTGAGAGGCTACCTTAAAACCTTAAAATCTCTAGCTTTATTAACTCTGGTCCTTACTGCGTCATCGATTAGCACTCTCCTCTCTTGTTTTTATTTTCTCGTCCACTTGTGTTTTTATTTTGAAATCAGTGAACGTCATTACAGGATGAAAAATATGGTTGAGTAATCACTGAATGAAAAGGTTCAACGTGTAATGTGTTCTAATTAAACCAACCAATTAAATTGGTTCTATAATTAAACATCTTTTGCGGGTAATTTCGATCGAGTCAATTTGTTTGTTGTACGAGTTGGTGTCGGGAAATGTTTGTGAAATGTTTGGGTTGTAGATTTTATTACATTTTAAGGGTCTTTATTGATTGCTTTATCGTTGAGTTCGAGCTAACGCTCATAAATCATGGTGCATCTTGCTCATCAACAGACCAGTCGATGCAGCAGGTCTTTTTTTTTTTGAAATTTAACTTTTAACCTCTCTTTAGTAATCACTATATATACATCTACAATAAAAAGCGAGGTTTTAGTATGTTTAGCTTGAAACAATTAAACTTACCGTAGGTAATAAGCGAATTTAGGTGCTTATTCAAAGACAATGGTGTAATGGATTTCAAAGATAGTGCTAGCCACTTAGAATCACGCTCCTCGTTTGAAAGAAAAGAAAAGAGATTTTTTCATTACTGCGCCTTATTAGATTCTGCACAGCAATGATGGCAATTTCAGTTTAGACTAGCATCTAAATATACCTTGGTAAATTTATCGGGTATACGGCTAGTTCATCATCATCATCGCAATCCGTAACTATCCCATTGTAAGGTTTGGGTTTTGGGTCTCGTCTCACAATGTGAGGGTTGCCATAGTTCACCACGCTGGACATTCCGGATTGGCAGACTTACGGTTACCACACCGTCTAAAAAAAGACTAACGAAAAAATAATTATCGATTTTCATTATTTTTTCTACGATCTTTAAGTATAATCATATTTTGTTTTCTGGCTAACAGTACTGTAGCATTTTATTTTCCGTGTAACATGAAAGTTACCGTAAATTTTACTCATATTGTCTAAACCCTCAGCCGTACTGCGACATGGATCTACATTGCGAACCTTTCAGTTGAGAACTAGGTTAAATCCAGATTTGCGTATATAAGGAAGCACAGGATTGCTTGGGTGTATTTGTTTGGAATTCAGTCGGTGTTTGGATAGTTTTATATAAAGTTGAATTAATTATTATTTAATACGTGTTAAATTCTTCTATCCATATTTTTCCTGTTTCTAGTATCTATTCTACTTGGTCGTAAATCAGATTGATACAAAATAACAGATATTATTATATTTGTTAATATATACATTAATTTACATGAATGGAATTTTCCAATGTCATGTCATCAAGTGATTTGGAATGAATTCATACAAGACAGCTGAGGAGAACTGACTTTGGTGTCTGTTGCGCGATATTCATCTGTAAAGTTTTTTAACGTAAAAATTGGTAGAAACTAGCATTGATATCCAATATACTGTAAACTTCTTTATGGATAACGTACAGTTTTGATACGTGCGTCTTAGTTAATATCGTGTTGTGAACTTCTGTGTGGTTTGCTACCGAGCAGCGGCATTCTACTATTCCTTGAAGTTTCCATGCTTTTTCAAACGAGATGGACGATTCTCGTCTTCACCCTAGCACAACGAACTGTAACAAGTGAGTATTAATCATGAGTTGCTCGCTTGCATTTATATAAATCGACTAAAAGTGCTCAAAATATTGCGCGCCATCAAATCCGTACAAACTTACTTTTGAAGTAATTTGGTGTTAGTTTTCAATTGATATTTTACTTCATGATCAGTTTAAAATATATTTCATCCCATGACAAGTTATGTCTGTATTCCTTAAAACAAGTTATTTTGCTTATTCTTTGTAATCGAAACTGACAATAATTTAAACTCAGTGGTGAACTTTTGATAAAGTGCTTCTCTATTACAATATTAGCTTGAAGGTGTATAGCAATGTCATATACTTCGTACTAATTCAATATAACATTTTCTTAAATATATGTCATCTGAAATCATTTTTATGCTTAATAGATATGTGTATGTAATTCGCAATCCACTATAAACTAAATAAGATATCTATGTTAGTACTAAACTTATCATGATGTCAATCACTCAATCTTTCAGAAAAGAGTTTGATTTTTCTTGGACAAATGTTTTTTTCTCTCACCTCAGCCACTAATGATAAGTACTGTGTGCCAGTGCAATTAGTGTGATCGCAGAGAATTGTATTTTTTATTAATATTAGGATGTTCTTCGCAATCATTGATATGGTTGCCGAGTGGACATTGCAGGTTTATCAAACACCTATACGGGAATCTATAATTCAGCGGACTAAAGACACAAATAGAATACAGCCATGTATTGACAAAAAATATTAGTAATGGGTAAATTTTAAAATCAAATTGTATAATTTATTGTTTTAAGTTTTCATATAGAAACAGGAAACATGTACTATCTACTGTAAAAATGGAAGTAGTGGAAAAATCAAGAATAATTTTAGGTAATTATTCAATTTAAATCTTAATAATCTTACAAAAATGTAGTGTAACTTTATTAAATATTAATGAGAACAAGAATGCCTATGTTCTTAGATTACTTGTGTACATTGCATGCCGCACCAAACTGTCAAATTATAGATTGTAGTATACACAGTATTGGTGTAAGCAAACATTTGAAGATAAAACTGATAAATTGATTCTTTGACCCAAAATGTTTAAAACTTGCAATTTTCATCACAAGCATTTGAGTTGTTTTCAAGAAACCGACTACATGTATATTAAAAACGTTTATTGTGAATTTGTCAAAACTTGCACTGGAAATAGAAGATTTAGATTTAGGTTTTGCGAGTTTTGAAAAACGCTTGAACTATTGTAGGATCACTTGACAATTGTATCTATAATATCAAGTTCACATCAGAATATTATCCTTCCAATACCTAGTTGATGAATTACTGTTGAATGAACATGTAAGCTACCTAAAACGAAATAATGTTCATAAAGCCATGCTGACAATGTGAAGCTATGTATCGATTGGGTTCCTAGAAACTGCTGACATTAGGTTATTTTATAAGCATCAAGAAGACGAAAGTACCTACCACCTACCTGAGGAAAAATTTACGAACTTTAGAATTTATTTCATGAGATAACACTATTTACTTCATTTTTATTAAATACCATGGTCAGTCTATCCAATCTATCATGTTGTGGTTTAATTAAGACTAGCTTCTCTACTGTGGATGAGTAGTAGGCACTTCCGAGTCTCCCACTACACTGCAGTGTCCAATGTCCCAATATTTAGAGTATGACCAAATTAATTTAATTCAATTTATGGCAGTACAAATACCACAATATTGTTAGATGTAGAAATTTTGAAGGGAGGCTGTCATTTTTTAATAATAGGGAGATTGATTTGTCATTATTGTTATTAATTAATAAAAGTAAAGTTTCAGGCATTAACAACTGTTTTATAATCTGCTATGGCTTCGAAGTTATAGTGAGCTTAAGTTTTTCAAGTGTTGGGTTAAATCTAAAATATGTTTTCTTATCTTGGTTAATCCTATAGTAGAAACCCGATTTTAGCAAAAACCCAGTTACACTGGTTGAATACATGTTTTATTAAGATTTCACAAGACAAACATTCAAAATCGGTGAACACACATTTCAAACACTAAACAAATATTTATCAGTCACATAAATGTCTATCCTGGTCATTAATCTAATCCAGAACTGTGTTGCGAAGGCAAGATCGCCAACCACTAGGCTATGTGCTTGTTGTAATAAGATCAATATTTACAATGTCTAAATATCTTATTAAACAATATGGATAATTACAATTCTTGTCAACATTTTATATTTAACAATTTATATGGATAATCTACAAAAATATGTTTTAACAAATGAAGTACCCACATTAGTCCAGTTTAATTGTTGTAATTTAGTCCAGTTTAGCTCAATCAATGCCATCAGACTTCTATTGAAGATCACAACCAACGTAATTTTTACAATCTATGTATCTATGGGCTGTCTCACCGAGGTCTTGAATTTATAAAGTAAAAACCTAATGTGTATTAATTAATGTTTTATTTAAATATATCTTTCTACATACCTGCGTATGGAGATAGGGATGATGTTGACACATGAAACACTATATTGGTTAAATACCCACTGTGGCGCCATCACTCTGTTGGTAGGTATGCAAACTTGTGATGAAGTTTGGCAGTACAATTTTCTTACATTATGAGGGTGCCGTGTGGTAAATCTAGTAATTAAAATTTTATCGGTTCATGTTGACTAATTGATTTGAAATTTGCCTTACACCTTTAGTTCTGATGACATTACAATTATGTATGTTCGGTAAATAATGCTACACACCTACATAGCCCATTAATAATTATTTACCCCCACCTAACTAAGTTGAGCCAACTTTATTCGGTATGCAATATTTCTTATTTACAAGAATAGTTTTTTTATCAGACAAAATCCTTATTTTATAAAGTTATATTTTACATGACAAAATGTATATACAAGAACCATCTTTGAAAATCTTACACTAGCTAATACTAGCTGACCCGGCAGACGTAGCTCCGCAAGTTTTCAATTGTTACACAAGGTAATATGTAGGTAATAGGTAACATGCTGGTTTAGGTCACACCATGCTATAAAATGTCTATGTAAAGTGTCTATTAACCACTACTCGGCTAGTGGCTACATCGCTAATCATCAAATACAGTACCTACCCTTAGATCTATCAACGCTATTCTCTTGTAAGTGATTGTCTGCAATAGATCGTCTTAGCGATGAAACCGCCAATTACTTATACCGAACTGTTGTGTGAGATTTTAGTACTATTATAATAATATTATATTTCATGAAGTGTACAGTAAAGAAATTTTGTATCGTATTCGTCTCCAATCTCAACAATTTAAATCGGTGACGTGTGCGTGGTGTGTCCTAGCTGGACGCGTAGTCGCTGTAAAATATGAATACAAAATGGATTTCAATATCGATATTATTCAGGCACCGACCGTAGAGAAAATGAACGTTAGTTCTTGTTTTTTTGGGTCGAAACCTTCCAGTAGGTGCTTCTATCATTGGTATAGTAGATACATTATTTTCATTATATGATACGTTGTGACTCAATAAAAACATTGTGCACCACGTCACGTCAACACAACACCAAGGTCACAATATTACTATGTGTGTCCTCGTACTTTTCTCATTTCTAAAATAACCGTCCATCAACATGTGCAAATCGTATATAGAGTTTATGGAACTGGCAATGTGTGGATACAAGGCTATTGATTTATTTTATCTCACCTTTTGTGATATATTTTTTAATTGGTTGTAACCGACATACCTACCTGTTATATTATAATTATAAGTTTATGGAATGACAATGAACGCATCTTTAATATGTATAAAACGGATTTGCCCCCTGTATGACGGACAATAACTTGGGAATCGATTTAATTGAAGGTTTTTTGTTGTTTGTATTTATGAGGATAAAGGTTAAATGATGTACCATAAACACGAATATGTAACATATGACCTTAATAGTCATGTTGCAGAACAATGTTTGCCCGGTCAGCTAGTTTGCGTATAACTATGGTGATAGTTATCATGTACTACAGAACACAGACGATCATTATTATAATTCATTCATTCTTGTGGCCATTAAACATCTTATCGGCGGTGTACCGTAAAGTAGATTAATACTAATTTGGTTCTATTTACAAAAAAGGCGTCTCCTCGCTTCGCCTTTTAAACCATACAATCGGTAATGATGTAGGTTGGTAGTGTACCAACATACGAGTACCATATTTGACGTCATTGCAGTACCGCTGCATGGAAAATAATTATCTGATACATAGGTAGGTGCTTGCTGAGCAGTTAGGACAATAATTTAGTATGCACTTATCTACTTGTTTCAAGTAGGCAGGTATTGTAGGTAAGCTATGATTGAAGCTCGGGACGGCAACTCCCGTGTTCTTTGTTCGCCGACAGATAGGTATATACGAACATACCTATTATGTTCGTTAACTCGAATAAACAATCTTTTTTATGTTCGTAGTAGAGACTCCCTCTCACTTTGCATGTGTGCAATTAAAAAAAATATAATGTAAAATGTAATGAAATACGTATAGCTCATATCATTCTGTGATAACATAGCATTCTACTGGTAAAAGAATTTTAAAAATTGGATTTGTAGTTTCGAACTTTTACACAAAAATATTACCTCTTTATAATATTAGTGTTAAAATAGCGTTAGGTTTAGGCTTTCTAGGACTGGCCTTACTTTCATTGTCGACTTGTATCCAAAAATTGGATTTAATGACTGCACGGGCCATTGTCGAATTGCATGAACGGCGACTAAAATACTTAGTGGGCGAATTTAATATGAAACAAGTGACATTAGAACTATCAATCAATAAACAAAGTGGCGCAAAAATACACTTTTGGCCTATCTTAGAGAGTTGCGATAATACTACATGAATAGAAACCTACTATTTAACTCACTACACTTACAATCCTAATTAATCCGTCCTAATACGTCCTAATTTATGCGTTATTTACGTAATTCATTCCACTCCGTATAGATTATATAGGTGTTATAAGATTTCATCGACGTAAGTAATATGGTAATGTAATCGATACCTGCTATGAGACATTGTCGAGTAAAAGTTACAGAAGGGTCATTGAAAGCGGCCTTGCCCTGCGTCACTTTCTAGTCTTCGCCATCTGCGTTTACTTGGTTGGTTAAGTTGTTGATAAATCGATTAGCGTTAATACGTTCGTCTTGTTACCTTATAAAAAAACAATTGCAGCTAGAAACAAAATCGCTTCAGCCCCCGTGCTGCGAAGTGAATACTCGGTAGTACGCAATACGATTTGATAATAAAATTTGCCACCTAAAATGATGAAATATGAGATTTATATAACGCCGATAAGTGAGCAGCAAGTGTTGGTAAGTTTATAGCTGAACCGAAGCGAAGCGATGGCGTGTTACTCCTCGATTTAATTGTATACAGTTTGTCAAGTTATATTCGCGTGTTTTATAGAATATTCTTTTAGATCTGATCAGCCATACCTACTCAGGTATTTAAACTAATGAGTAACGCGTCCCTAGGACTTAATAAATAGGCCAAGGTTGATAACCTCGCCTCTCCCGGCCACCGCTCGCATGTGGACGTCGCCGCAATTGCTTCCTCTTCAATATTAATAAGAGTATGTCTGGGAATGAAAAGTGTAAGTGATTTTTTTAATGAGATGAGATAAAGGGAGAGAGGAAACGAGTATCGTTTGCAAAAAGGATAGTAGTCAATGTTAGAATGGTATTAATAATGCTACACACTCATAGCGCCACAGTAGGATTCCCTGTCTCATGGGTGCCATAGACAACACACACACAGCTAAGAACACACATACCTAGAGCGTGAACAGAAATTAAAACTCATCATTCAAATTTCTGCCTCGCTGGGAATCGAACTTAGGACCCTTTGAACGGCAATCCGGCATGGTAACCGTTGTGCTATACGGGTCCTCAATAGACCAGTTACTTGTAAATGTCTAGTAAAATAAGTTATGTAGGTTAAAGAGCCAAGCGGTTCGAACCTCAGTCTCCAGGAGAGCTAAGTTCGCTTCTGCACGTAACTCTAAGGGTCTAGATGACCTAAAACATCTCATACCCATAAAATACCTAATACGTATAGGTACAGTCTAATTACTGGTCGGTATGTAGAGAATGTGGTCCTTGAACTACTATATTCGCAACGGGCGCTAATCAAAAACGGCTTCCTTATGTGGACATTATTTATTACAGGTATGCTAAGCCGTTATAGGCTGTGTTAGGTCTAATTATACCTAAAACATTATGTAACTTTCCTGCTGTCCCATCATTATCATAATATAATTTGTATTGTACTGCCATGAATGTCCTTTAAATTATACTTTCGATTAGCTTTTGGACACCAAAAAGGTTTTGCTTTTATGTTGCTCTTTTTTTCCATATGAGGCCATCAAACCTAAAAAATATTACGGGATTTCAAATATACCCCTGGCATAGGAGGCAATCATTACCAACAATTTTAAGCGTATTCCGAATTACAACGGGCAAGGGAACAAAGAGTATTTATATTTTGATTTTATTTTGCCTTATTTCCATAACATAATTCCCTGCAAATTCCAAATCCACGCGAGCGTAGCCGCGACCAATGGCTAGTCGTGTCATGAATTCAAACAATTTAACGTACAGAAAAGAAAACAAAAAAATTAGGACAAATTTTTTTTGTTCGCTTTTGATGCGAACATCGAGCAAATACGACTAAATTGATCGAGTATTCACTTATAAAAATTCAGACTGCCGTTCAAAGGGTCTTGGGTTCGATTCCCAGCTAGGCAGAAATTTGAATGATGAGTTTTTATTTCTCTTCTCGGTCTGGGCGTGTGTGTCCTTGTCTTTGTGTATTGTCCACGGCACCCACGACCCAGGGAATCCTACTGTGGGGCTATGAGTGTGTAGCGTTATTTATTTATGTGTTCTTATACAGATTAGTTGCATTATTGACATCAATCATAATGTATTATTATCGACGTCAGATTTTGTCGTGGCTAACGCCAACAATGTTATAATTATAACAGTACAAGGTAATTGCGTTCTTGATAGAGGTAGGTACTGCATACCTAGTACAGAATTGAATTAACTTATTGCATTAATTGCAATCTTTATGAATACTTTTTTCACGTTTTCCTTTTCCCAGTTTATTTCCGATCGGATCAGCAGTCTTGTCAGTTAATTGTTCAATTGATGTCTTGCTCCTTAGATGTAAAACTTCCGTCATTGATGAGGTTGTTATATTGTCAGTGTTGTCTCTGGTGTGGCTATTGTCTCAATTGGCTATTTATATTGAACTAACATGGTCTATAGTTCAGGTCGAACAGAATTTCACCTTAGGCTTGAAAGAGAGACGCTACTGAGTTGTATAAAATCTCGAAAACTTAAGGTGTCAAGTACAATACTCTAATACATTTATTTTCATTTCATTAAATTATGATTAAAAAATAAATGCACATATATATTCAAAAGCCTGCACAAGAAGTCACGTATGAGTTACATAAATTGACTAGTAAAGACTAGTAGACTTAATTTTTGACAATTACATACATTGGCTAACGCGAAATACGTGGTATCAGCTAGAAGAACTAAAGAGTTAGATGAAGACAATACTTGGGAAGAGATTCGAAGAGTTACGAGCCTGGCGACGTGTCCCCACGTCAACAGTCACATTAACGCCGCCGGTTGAATCGCTGCATTAAATGTTCTTCGTCAAAAATACGTTAAGTTAGGATATATATTAGTTGTAAAACTTCGATAACGTACAATGAGCAATACTCCAAATATTCCAATCAACACGTACCTGTCTATCGCAACACATCCTAGACGTGCTGTTTTTAATAGAAATAGCAAAAATTACTCCCAGACAATTCGACACACTTTGAATATAAAATTTAATACTGTACGCTAACATTGTATTGACTGATAACTTTAGAGCCTGCGTGATAATAGCCGAAGACTGCGTCACCGAGATTCTTTATTATGGTTTTGTACGGATAGTTGATTCCATGAAATATAATGTTTTTGCCGTAAGTAGCAGCGCTTTTGACATGTTTTTCATTTTATATAGAAAAAATCCTGCAACTATATAAACAGTGTTGTTTGCAATGCATAAATAAATAAAAATGTTAATGGCTGACAAATGATGTGGATAAGTCACCTGATGGTATCGGTAAGTGAGGGTTTCACAGTAACAGCGCATTAGTAACGATAATATTCTAACCAGACACGTTGCTGGCTTAGAAGGAAGCGGAAGTTTATCGTTGATAAATAAATCACTTATAAGACATGGATAACAATGCTCGTATTGCAAAATTATACCGGAGATATAAATTATGTAAAATTCAGGTTCAGCTTCTGTAGAAGCTCATTATTTCTGATATCAGGTGCTTTTATTCAGGGGAATTTGGTAGCATGGTGGTTTTTTGAACTCACCACGTAGTACTGAAACGAAAAGCTTTGTGGGGACTACTAAAAACGCTCAGACAGGTCCAAAGGTTATCGCCACAAGAATAGAAATCATTGCGCTAGGGAGGCACCGGATGTTCTAACCCAAGGACCCTCTATAAGCTCTAAACGCAGTTGGGAAATTAAAAAAAATAGTGGGTTGCATAAAAATGCCGCGCGGGTTAAAATTTAACATCGGACAAGATTTTATCCGAATAATAAAACTAACGTGTCTGAATCATACCTTTAAAAATTATTCTATAAATTATGTAGTTTTCAAAAGCAGCAAAGGTAATTTAAGTTTAATAAGCCAGCCAGTCAATTTCAATAACCTAGTGGCAGGTTACAATTTGTTGGTTATTGTACTATAATAGTCAAACCAACAGGGGTCCTAGGTATTCATTAAGTTAATGAGTTGGGTGTTCATTAGCATATTGT
>DWNI01000129.1:0-12235 GCA_018250175.1 Alychna victa
GGGGGGGTCAGTGGGGGGCGGCACACACGACGGTCGCGATAATTGCCGGCCAGTTAGAACTGCTAGGAACGCAAATCGCCTTTCCAACGGAAAAAATCCTTTCATGACATCTACACACTATCGCACGCAGCTCGTCTCATTCTTACTACAGATAAATAAGAGATTCTTGTTGATTCGCGTAACTTTCTCTGCCACCACAATGACTATTGCACATGCTATAAAATATACTTCAAGTTCCTATATAATTAAGATATTAATGGTGTGCTACATTGTGCTCGAGGCGCAGTCCTCTGATGTAGGAATAACTGAATTAAAATTGGAACCTTCCTACCCACTTCTATGTAAGTTAGCCTTAAATGTTCAAGTGCTTGTAACGTAAGCTTTAATATGGATGTGAGTAGGTAAATAGTATTGTTTCGTGGCTGAACATCGAGGTCACGTATATACTAGGTAAAATTTACTTGTCGTGTATCGTCTAGACAAGTTGTAGCACCTAATTAAATAAACTTGACTTCCCCGTATTAGTCATTCATCATGTATCAGCTCATCTTGCATTTGCTCGTCTGTAACGACTGTAACACACGAATCATCGGCGTTACAATGTAACCGGCGAGAGTGTGCGGCGGGCGGAGGGAGCCGGCAGCGGCCGCAATGACACCCGCGGCGGTGAGGCGGCGTGGCGGCGAGGCGGTGAGGCGGTGGCTCTACCGTGTACTCTCATTCCGACGGTACGTGAGACTCTTAAACAATGGTTTTTGTGCTAATTAGGGTCCGCCATTAAGGCAGGACACACACGCCGCGGCGGCCCGTTAGATTCCGAGACGCAACGCATCCGCTCCCTCGTATGCCGACCATAATAAAATAGTTTATGAGTGTGTCTGTATTATTATTTAGTGGACGACGTGAACGTTTCATCATCGCATCATCTGCGGTGGCTGGAGTTTGACCCGTCTCGACTCGATTTGCGGCTAACTCACACTATCCTCTGTACTGCGCAAGTTCAGAAACGATGTTGATCGTTTACAATTTTTTTTATTTGGAAATTGCCGTGGGTAATACGTAACACATCACCGAGGAGTGGTCGGCCATCGGTGGAAATAGAAGACAGACCGAAACTATACTATCCAAAATGTTTAATGTAACTCGCAGGCTGCAGCTGTATCACGTTGGCATCTTATAAACGGAGATAGATCAGGATATTTCATGCATGTGCATGTGCATGTGCATGTGCATGAAGCACAGGACCGATAATAAAAATTCAGGGATTTAATTTTTCTGAATTCTTAATTTGTCGAGCTTAACGATAGGTGACAAGTTTGGAAGTGACATGTGAGAAGCGACTTGTTTAATGGCAAAACAATCATGTCCAGCGGCAGCGGTTCAAGTCATTGGAAGTTTCCCAGAATTTTCGCAAGCAAAGTCGAGTGCAGTTATTAGTTAATCATTAAAATTAAATGGCAAAAAACCGAGCACATTTTATTACGGAGTTTGCTAACAATTTAGTGTCGTTGAGGATACCTCGCCGCATGCTTCTGATGATGAAAAATAGATGCCACTCGGAGGCTTCGCGGCGCACGTTAGGGCTGACTACAAAGTTATGCAACGATAGAATCCTTCGATTATTGAAATATATAATGTGAATCTTAACGGTGAAGTCGAACAGATAGTCTACAATATATAATGTACTTAGTTACTGACGGTAACAGTGAGTCAAGAGGAAGTCCGGTCGGGTCAATGTTCAATTATAAATTTAGGAGAATTTTGTGAAATTCGTGCGAGTAATTATAAATATTGTGGCGTCTCCGACCGTCTACTGCGGTCACACCACACAAATATGTAGGACATGAGACGGATCTAGGAAGGGTCTGCTCGATATGTCTTCGGACGTTATGAACTGCGACAATATTCTGAAGCCGTAAAATATATTTATGCTGTTATTCATTTATTTGTATAAGGGGTGAGACAAACTTATTATGTGTTTAGGCTCACCAGGCCGCTGCGCGTGCCGTCGCACGGTAGGAGCTTCTGCTCATTATATCTAGTATCTAGTAGTAATACCATTTACCATATTATATAGAATGATAACAGTCAATCGAGATGAAAGTCAGTTATGGGACAGATAGATTAACCATTTCAGTTTGGTTGACAATGCCACTGAGAGCTCTCTGGTGCTGCTGACCGCTGCTCGTCGTCTGGTGTAAACAGTTATTGCACTAAAATATATTTTGAAATTTTCACCAATGTTTTTCACCCTTCCGGCACCCTTCAAATATATCGTAGTTAAAATGACAGAAGGATACCTCGCGGACAGCCCCTGACGTGAGCGGTGTTTAAACTGTGTAATTGTATAAACTAATAAACACTCAGCTCGTTCGAAGGCAATAAGTTCTAATGACAGTGACACTGACGATTACGGCGTGATTACGTGATGACGTGATGACGTGTTGTTACAATAATTACTTTAGAAAGTAATTTAATGTTTATGTCTTCTAAGAAAGTAACTTTAACATTGTCATGTGTAATAACTAATTATGTATGTGATAGAATTTTTTTAAACGAGACCTCTGTCATGAAAGTATTTTTCTGTTAGATTATTTAGTTCTCAGGCGAAAAATGCATTCGTAAGCTACTCTGCTAAACGGTAAGGTTTTTATTAGTCTAGAAGTAGGTATGTTTCGACGTAATCCGCTTCCAGAGCTGGAGAGGTTTACCGCTTCTTGGGGGGCAAGGCGTGGACGACGTTCCTTGCTATACTGAGATGCTTGGACGGTGACCACTTACTTATTTTGTAGCTATTTTATAAATAACGTTTTATAGGAATTTTATAGGAATATAACGTAGTTTAAAATTGGTTAAGGTAAATACGTATGACATTATTATAGGTGGACAGGAGGAAGACCAACTTAGCTTAATAGCCACGAGTTAAACGTGATCCTGCGCAGTCGCAACACGTACTCTACGAGATGTGTTTTTATCGTCAGCGCCGGGCGGAGGGCGATCACTTTAATTGCAGCATCCGCAATATTACGCGACATTGTCACTGCTGGGCGCTGGCGGACGGCGGCAGGCGGTGCTGCCTCGGGCTTCGAGGACCCTCCGAGGTTCAGTATCGTGCCGAATGTCGTGGAGACCGCACGCGTCATGTCGCCCGCGCTCCTGGTCGCGCTACTCGTCTGCGCGTGCGCAGCAGGTCGGTTCACGCAAATCCGCCGGTCGACGACCCCAGTGATATATGCGAAGGATACTTCGGAGAGCCCGCTTTTTATTACCTCTCCGGTCGGACGCGATTTCGACGGTCCTTCCTGCCGGGCGGCCTTGGAAACCCTCCGCGCCCCAGGTTCGATTCCTGCTACGCGGAGGAAACGTGTTTTGCGGCCGTCGGGTGATTTACACTCGCCGGCGAACCGATCGCAATATATTTAGATTTTGTTACATTTCGATAGTTGTGTCGTCGGAATGTATTTACATTCTTGCGGTTGCATCGCGAGTGTCGCTGTCCTGCTGTGGTACGCGGTTGCAGTTTACACTTCTGGGTTGCGTCTTGGGTTTGCTGATAATGTCAATTATTTAAAACTAATCTCGTGAGAACATCAGACATAATAATATACCGCTTCGTTATACTCGTAGGTTTGTAAACAGTACTCAATACTCAATAGGTACTTGAACTCGTCTCTTCTTCTTCTTCGGGACTTCCGTTTCAAAACAGTAGTGGAAGCTATACAGTATATACGGGTACGAGATGTGAAATGTATCGAGAGGTTAACCCAATCGGTCATATGAAGTTCATTAACATAACGTGATCTCATAATTATAGAGCTACTGACCTTTTCTTTATCAACAGTAGTAGTCAAATTATTATTGAATTAGATTACAAGGGTATTTATCTGAGGTAGGTTTCTAATTTATAACATTTGAATTAATTTAGTATCGAGTGTGCTATTAGCGACAATTCGCTGGGCTCGCTCGAGCTGGGTCATTACAACTATATTAGTAGTGATAAAACTAGACCTGCGTTGGACGTCCCCCCCCCCATACAATACAGCCACGATCATGTACTTGTATCACCAGCAATACAAATTATTAATATAATATTTAAATGAAACAGTTCTGAGTATGTATCGAACGTTCCTTGTACAAGAGTTCAACGCGCGCCGTAGTGTGCCGTGTGCCGTGTGTCGAGTGCCGCCTTCATTATATTATTATATTATGGACGATCTGATGAGCCTGGTTTGTTTATTTCTGTCTCAGCCTCTCGATCACTTGTACATACGAGTACGAGCTTATTTTTTATTCATTTTTGAGCGCCCTGTCCACCGAAGTAGATGTTGCATCTAAGAGACTGTACAACCGACCGAGTCAAAGCGACATAAGTAAATAGGTAATGGTTATTTATATGCTGGATAGCAACAGTTCAGCTTCATGTAAATTGTCACCGATTTCCATAGATTTCATGACTCGTTAAGCATCGATGTTTTGGCTCTGCACTCATAGAATCAAAATAGAATACAATGAACGGAGTCTGAGATTTTTAACTTGGCTCACAAATGATGCAAGGCGGGTCCGAACTTGACACCTCAATGTCATTCATGCGAGTTGAGTCACGGGCCGGCTGTGCCGCGGTCTACTTACCGTTGTCACATGCTCATTACCATAATGAGAGGTGTGCTGAATGAACCTAATTTGCCTTTTACTTGTAGTAGTAGCCAATTAGTAGGAGTCGATGCGGCGTGTGCGCCGTTTGAAGCGCTTGTGTCTTTAGACGTTCTGTCAATAGAGGTTTTGTAAATGGCACAATCTAGACTAGAATTTTAGACTACCGATGGTAAAATTCTGCATCATAGAAAAGCGCGTTGGGCTTTCCGGTCAACCCGGAGCCGCTTAATGGAACGGTTCTTTAACTGATGTTCGGTTCCCTTTTCGGGTTTGGGCCGAGCTGGTTCGGCTCGGTCGCGGCTCGCTGTAGCTGCTACGTCTGTTTATCCTCCTGTTTGCCATGCTTCCATTCAGTCCGTTAACTTCTCGAATTATATCAGTAATCTCTATTTTTACGACACATAAACTATGTATTTACCGTAAACAGGTACATAATATCGGTAACAAAATCATAAGAATTACGTGTATAAGTTTATGTCCATAAAATATATTTTACAATGTTAGTATGCGTCCACCCGCGGCGATAATGTATGCAAATGTATTGGCCCGCTATTCCTGTCTGACTATTGACTTAAACCGACTATTGTCACACAAACTTCGACTTAATGTTCTCGAGATACGCCCGTTGATGGTCGCAGGTTGTCTCGAGAGCTTCGCTGTAGAGTGCGGTGTTTGTAAATGAACTCCACTACAAATATTTGTTCGTGCCAAGTTGCAACCGGAATACTTAATAGTGTTCGGCTAATTACTACGAATACCTTTCATACATCCGAGCGAAACATTTTGGATACGATCCATTGACATCGGCTGTTGTGGATGTAGCAAAAGTTTCATCCCTTTAGAGAGCTAAATAGAACTCGAGTGGTTACTTTATGTAACGAGGATAGCAAACGAGCTGGCAGCGCCACCGTGCCCTGCCGCCCGTGGACATCTGCGCCAAACCTCGAACAGGACCGTAGGAGGGACTGTTAGTGGGTCAGTAGGTAATGTTAGTGTAAGGTGTTAATGAGCATATTAGTAGTTAGTAGTCTGTAGTGAGGTAGTACTGATTGTAGAAGTTACACCTGTTAGTAAAAGTTAGTAGTTCAGTTATTCATGATTAGTATTCGTCCGACTCGAATGATAGACAGACAAACGAACAAGTGCTGGTGACAGGGTTGCATTGGAACTCATTGGGTGCGGAACCATGCCCAACACTTTATTCTTGTCGACGACGCGTCGGTGATGCTTTTTATGTCCCGAATGTCGTTTGGTGATGGTGACCGTGGCCAAATGGGCGTGTTGGTCGATAGATATCGTGTCAATGTATTGTCAAAAAATTTTGGCTAGATGACAATTTCCGACGTTATTGTTAGGTAATAACAGTTGGTGAAGTGGATTTAATTTGTCAACTAGTCTCGACGATAAGTTTTTATGGCGGCACCCGCACGCCGCCGCGGCGCCGCTTGCTCCCGTGCTCAGTGAAATTATTTATTGTGTTGCGTCGTCATGTAAACACATACGGGTATATTAAATAATAAATAAATAAACGCTGAACACTGGTAGCTCCACACTAGCACGTTTTGTCGTGGGTGCCATGGAGAACACACCGAGAACAGAAATCAAAACTCATTACTTCAATGTCTGTCTCGCTGAGAATCAAACCCAGGACCCTTGAGGATTACATCCTAGGTGCTCCGTACTGCCTCCAACTAAATGCATTTAATCTCTTTTACTTACTCTGGTTAAATTACAAAAGCCAAGCCATAACCCTGTGTCAGCGGCGTGTACTCACTCCGCTGCAATTTGGTGGAAAAATACAGTTGTTCATGCAGCAGGTACTAGTTGTCAATTAGACCGAGAGACAATGGTCAAATGTGACGGTTCTCACTCGCGGGGTCATCGGTTCGTCTCCCGGGCGAGGCCGGCGGCCGCGGCGGAAGTCGTCCGTTCCCAGGCCGGGTGAGAACCATTGTTCGGACCCTGGACCCTCATTATAAATACAACAATTACACGACAGGTTTCTCAGAACACTTCGATAACTCTACTAACAATACCAATAACTAGATGCTATTGTTATTTAATACAGCCGTAACAGTACTCGTATCTACAATGTCTTGTAAATTACAAAGCTGAGGAAAAGTACATTTTCTTCTGTATTTTAATTCTACATTTATTTTTACGATACCTACTTAATCAATATTAAAATATATGTGTGTGTGGGTATATTGAAAAAATAGCTGTAATAAATCATTTCGAATAGATTTGAGCCAAGTGCTCAGTACAAAGCTAAATAAAAATGCCTGTCGGTCTGCTCTCCGTAGGATTGAGCTCATGCAGCGTCTTATGGTTCCCGTTGCATTCAGTATTGGTGGTATTCAGCGCATTCTTTGTTCGCTACCATGTTGTTTCTGAATGGACGGTTTATATTTTCGATAGCAGTATCAGTTAACTAAAGAGTTCGATTCCGAAGCCAGTCCAGAAGTTGTCCGTCCGTCCGCCAGTCATAGGCTCTATAGATAGACGCTCCAAAATTTTCGAAGTGTATTATTGTACCTGCCATAACGTACGGAGATGCGGATTCTTACGAGTGCAGGTTACCGATATTGTTGTGTAAATCTTGGTATCAAAACGATTTGATTTAAAACAAATAATTTCAATTGAATTAAGCGATTGCAGATCGTTCCTATTGATGTTTTAGCGTCGACTCATTCATCGATCGTTATCGATAACGCTGATGATCGAACCGTTGACCGTTGACTGCTGCGTCATTTGATATGACAAGCTCATCAGACGTGCCCGTCGGATTAGATTCTATCAGTGGATAGACAACCGAGAGCCGACCGAAGGTTGTTTAAAATGTACTACGAGTATTGCATCTACGAGTATAGATGTACTCGTATTTGAAACGTTCTAAGTAACTGATCTACGGATTGACTGAGGTCAATTATTGGAGGTACTACTTCTCAGACATAAGACTAAACGTGTTTGTATGGTTGTGTGTGAGCATTTATACAAAATATAGTTATTTATGAAGGTCAATTACTACTCGGAATAGAAACATACGAAACATGCGAGCTGCCACTTTAGCATTCTTGTTAAATCGTTTGGGTTGCTAACTGGCGGCAAAGGGCTGCCCGGCTGGTGGGAAACTGCGAAAATACACACCAAGTGACGTCACAGTCACAGTATTTTGTCAATCTCTTGTTAATGTACTTGGGATATAACAATAAATTTTCTATTTACCAAATATAAATTCAAATACTTAAATTTGAATTTATATACAATATACAGGTTTATATTTAATATGCTCCGTCTTGAGTTATTTTATTACGATTTGTATTTAAATAACTAACGTCTAATAATGTACAAAATAAAAGTCCAAAAAGCTCCGATACACTATAACATCATTCTAGTGAACTGTCACCAGAAATACTAACTTAAGAGAACTGAAGACAGTTAGCTTGTGCTATAATTCTCCTCTCAATTGCGTCACAGTTATACTGTTATCTGTACAAAAAAAAAAAAATCCTTGAGTGTTTTGCTGGGCGGTCCTCACCACCATGACGTCATGCGGGCCAGTAGCTTGCGAACGAAGTTCACTTATTTATATTAATTGTTGACCTTTGTACATTGGAAATAATTATATTTGTTTGATCGAGTGCTCATTAGAGTAAGAATTATTTACCTTTCGCCGTCACAATAGCTTTCCGTAAGACAACGTTCGTTGAAAGGAATAAATACAAAAATATTATCTTTGGAGTTATTGACTAGAAACAATTATTTTGAACTTTATATACCTTAAGTACATAAGATCGTTCCGATCTTTCTGCTAGGATGGTGTTCGGTGGCCAGTGAGACAGCGAAGTGCAATAGTCAGTGGGTAGCTAACTATTTCGCCGGCGGCGCGGCGGCTATACTGTTAGTGCCGTGGGCGGGCCTTTTACATGCGTTCCCACGACACCCCGCAATGCCTTTCATAATCTAGATTTAGGTTCAGAATATTCACTCCCATATCCCTTGTATTGCGAAACGTGACGTCTGTCGTTTAGGAATTGCGCAGGTGCTTACCGTATCGGCGATTGGTCTAGAGAGTATCCCGACGGCTCGACAAGGTTTCCTCGACCGGGATGTGACGGCATCATCACTGGGTGTCCAGACACGGTTTAGTATCGGTGCGCTGCGGTGTTTCGAGATAAATGATGATTATTTTTGTTACAGAGCTATACATAGATGACGCAGAAATTTCAGCGTTAAGAAGTCGTGGATCGAGAGCTATCGGTGAGTGATTATACCATTATCTGTTTCTGTAGTACCTCACTACGAAGCTGTAAGGTCGAGCTGGTAAAAGGGGCCAGTCCTGCTACAATTATTCTTTATTGTGAATCGAAAATGATTTATATGACTTTAATAGTCCGAGCAGGTACATCTCAGAATAAAGCTTGTTGCGGAAGTGCTAACGCGTTTATCTTTGAACTTGAGGAAACATAATCATAATCCCGCTCGTGGTAGCTCCACATCTAATCCCACATCCATATTCTTTCTACTATTTGGTTGTTCCATCATCATAGTTCCCTCGGTCATACTTTTTCTATCCCAATCGGTTCCAAAAGCTACTGGACTTGTTGTTCCTAGAACATAATTGCAAACTTTCAGGTACCCTCGAGCTGCCACCTGGTTGCATGTACGAGGGTCGGTGGTTTGGAGACGGAGCTAATGTGAGGACGCGGGAAGTATGTCTTTTGTGCATCTGCTCGAAGGGAGCCTTGTCTTGCCGGCGCCGCGCCTGCGCCCCACTGCCCGAGCCGCCGCCGCGCTGCCACGTCCTGCATCGGAGAGGCGAATGCTGTCCGGAACTGCATTGTCCAGGTTGGCCTTACCAAATATATCAAATTGACCGTTGGTACCTTGCGATCGGGTGGTTCACTACCCGAGTCATCCATGAACGAACTGACTGCTCCTAAGTATGGTTTGTTGCTCTTAATAGTTAACTTGACGATGACTCTCAGTAATGAGTTAAATAGATGTCCCAATTATCTGGGAGTTCGCCATGTCTACCAACGATTACAGCTTACATTGCTGATTGATGATTTGTTCTAAACTAAAATGTTATGTATGTACAGGTAAATCTATCTTAAAGTTTCTTAAATATGATGGTGATGTTTTATCGATCTTGTAATTCAGTTGGTTGTGTTTTCGGATTCAGTTTTGTTTACCTGCATCCAATTGTTTATATATTACAGCTTAATGCATAGTTTACAAAATATTGTAACGTTTCAGACAGAATCACATTGTTGGAACACGGAGCGTCAGCAAGGTTGGACGACGACGACTACTCAGCGATAGCGACTCCGGAGTCGATCAGGCATGGTATGCCGTTTCAAATATTCACTTTTCTGTGACACATTTAATTAACAAACCAATAATATTTGAAGTATTTCCAGCGTGCGTGGAAGGAGGGACGGTGTACGCGGCGGGCTCGGCCATGAGCTCCAGCGTAGCCTGCGAGCAGTGCTTCTGCCTCGGGGGCGCCAGGAGGTGTGTTCGGCCGCGGTGCCTCCCTCCTCCTGCTGGCTGCAAAGCGCGACCTGCACCAGGGGTATGCTGCCCGCAACGATACTACTGTGCCCATGCCAGTACACTCCCACCCGACCAGAGGAACCCTCGTGGTGAGTGCAGAGTTCGAACTACCGAACTAATTAGGTCAACATATACTCTACTAAATACATATACATATGTAGCTTATGTCTAATTGACAATATGAATGAAATTGATGGTCATGTTATGAATTTGAGCGACATGCCGTTGTGAAATAGGTTGGTAGGATTCCTTCTCCTCGGGCAGGAAGCTGCCGTTAAGCTTAGCTATCTATTAAATATTGCTGTGTATACATTGCAGGCTAACCACATTAAACAATTTTAATAAATGATTCCAGATTGCGAAGGTCCTGATGGTAGAAGAGTTGCCGAAGGAGAGCGAGTACTGAGTGATCCCGAGTCAAAGTGTACGCAATGCTTCTGCTTGCGTGGATCGGTTCGGTGCCAGCATCTGTCTTGTGCTCCGCCACTCCTGAACTGTACACCTTTAGTACAGAAAGGGCAATGCTGCCCACATCAATATCAGTGTGATCATGTAAAGAAAGGTAATTATATAATATCATATTAATATTATGATTAATTATATAATATCATGATAATTTCTAGCTTCTAAAGTGGTATTTGAAGTTTTATTTCAATTTTAATGCGTTTTTTTTTATTACAGTGAATGAACATACGGATCAACTACAAGCATTATCGCACAACACCTTGACATCTATGAAAGACGAAGATCGTTCCTTCCATTCTTCAAAATCTACTAAACGTGAAACAACAGCCAAAGCATCGAATAATATCATTGATCAGACGACACTCGTAGTGCCCACCACAAAAGACACTTTAACAATAAATAAAGTCAAAAGAAAAACTGATGATATTCCACTTTTAAGCTCTACGTCTAAAACAGTGGGAGAAGAAATGTTCACTACAAATCCAACTACTAAAAGGATAACTGATAGTACTGTAAATCTATCCACAGTTGAAGGAATTACCCACTCACCACTTGTTCAAGCCACATCAGAAAGAGTTACCACGGAGCTCCCGGGAGCTACGGTGAAAATTATGATCAATGGAACAATTAATTGCACAACAGAGTTGTCTTCGTCGTCTATGACACTAAACGTTACAAATATAACTGATACGGAGAAAATAAATCTTGAGAGTAAACCAAGAGTTCCATATATCGGTACTATCAATTTAGACACTCATACATTTTCGCCAGTTGACATCATCACTGATAGAAATGCTGGGTTCGATGAAAATGAAACCTTCACAATTAATGTGACCACCTCCTTGAGGACCAATTCTACCCACTCTACGACTTCTACTACAACAAATGATCCAACGAAATTGATTCCGGCAAATCTATTCCAATCTCTAAATGTTTCAAAAAAAACCAAAGAGGATTATGATTACGACTATACCGAGCCTACATTGCCGCCATCTTTGCCCAACTTGAAGTAATTAATTTTTAATTTCTTTAAGCAACTCTTATCCAATAGACGTGCAACTAATATCTAATCTGTTTTCAGAATCATTCCTTTTGTAGCCGCAGACGCTGTCGTGGACGACGAAATATCTTCTAAAGAGAGTCTAACATACCCCATCATGGAAAGAGAAGATAAATTTCCGGTCTATTACCCTAGTGTCGATTCAAAAGTTACAGATTTTCCGACAAAAAGAAAAGATGGTTATAATCCCACACGATACCCTGTTTTCATTTCGAAGAAAGTTGAATCGCCTCAATATCCACTGACACTAGGAGCGGAACACTCAGAAGTTGGCTATCCAGGCGTTACCAATGACCTGTCGTCATCGCTACACGAATACACTGTAACTGCTTCGCTGGGTAGTCACGTCCCGGAACTGTATAAAGCCGAAACCAAATTGCCAACTACTAGCGCCACCTTCGACATTGAAACGCCGGCAGTAAACCTGTTTTCACCACCAGTTGAAACTGAAGGTGATATATTCTTTTTCATACTTGCACACTCATAGCTTAAATGGAT
>DWNI01000130.1:0-12232 GCA_018250175.1 Alychna victa
TTTTTCGTGTAATATTTAAATTAATAGTCACAGGCACAATACCAGAAATTACTTTTATTAGCTGGATATTTTCATTGTCATTAGGTTTTAATTCCCTATTTTTTGCTATGTGGTTTGATTATGAAATTAATAAACACCTTAATCATCCTATGATACCTAGAACTAAAAATAGGAAGCCGATGGATTAATCTTGTAATGATTTTTTTAAAAAATAAATTGGTTTCCGATATCGCTTGGACTGTCAGTAGTTTTTTTATTTTAGCGATAAGCGGTATGGTTTTAAATCTAACAATTACTTTTTTTTATAATATTGAAATCCTAGGAATTTTTAATTTAACATACACAATTTATATAATTAGTTCACAGTTGGCCACTTTGGGTTGCCATTACTCTATCGTTCGACATAGTGCTCATCATATTTCAGAAAGATATACACGTGATATTATTTTAAGTAACGCAATCATTATAGGGATTTTTTTAGGTACAATAGGATTTATAGTTCTTTATTCGTTATCTAAAACTTTAGGGAATTTATTTAATAATCAACAGCTGAGCTCGTTAGTTTCCAATGCTTCTACAGGGCTGATCCTATTTCCTTTGAATAAAATTTTGTTAGCTTATTTAAATAGTTTACGATTAATGAAATACTACTCATTTTTACAAGCATTACGTTATTTATTGGTAATGGTTTTTATTGGCTTTTTTTGTATATTGAGAATGCCTTTTAAAATGACTATGATATCGTTTATAGCTTCTGAAACTATTATAACAATAACATCTATAATTTTATTATACCGATTACAGTTATTGCCTAAGTCGAGTTTTGATTATCAGTGGATAAAGAATCATGTTATTTTTGGGATTAAAAGTTTGCCAGCGGGTATCTTTATTGAAATGAATTCTCGTATTGATATCTTGATGATGGGAATTTATTGTCATAAGGAATTAGTGGGAATTTACAGTTTTTCCGCTATGTTAGTAGATGGTTTATATCATATATTATCAATAGTTAAAATTAATTTCAATCCAATATTAGTCTCTGCTATTAGAGATAAAAAATGGCATGACGCACAGAATCTTCTAAATCAATCAAAACGTTTTTTATTACCCATAACAATATTACTATCATTAGCAATATTATCATCTTTCTGGCTGCTTTCTAATATTCTCATACCAACAAAAGGATTGCAACCTGGAATTTTACCACTATCAATATTATTGACAGGTTTAACGACTATTGCCATATTTGTTCCCTTTGATAACATTTTATTAATGAGCGGTTATCCTGTTGCATTAACGCTTCAGCATTGCTCTGTATTATTTGCCAATATTGGATTAGGAATAATTTTAATTCCTAAATATGGTATGGTAGGTGCTGCTTTTGCTGTTGTTACTGGTTATTTCTCAGGCTTTATTGCATTACAGTTCTTGGCTAACCACTTATTAGGTTGGAATTTATTAAAAAATCGTGTACAGGACTAAAATCGTGTGTGGAATTTTTGGTTTAATTGTAAAAACAAAAACAGAATTGAGTAGCCAGCAAGCAATATCAACTATTAATAAACTTTACCAATTGTCGCAAAGTCGTGGCACAGAGTCATCTGGACTCCATATCCAGCTTCCGAAGGAAAACAGTGCTTGGACTTTAAAGGCAGCTGTTCCCGCGACTCAATTAACTTCCTCACAGTGCTATCAGAACTTGTTTAACAGTGTTATAAGTCAAGCATTTTCTTCCGATAAACGATTGGTTTTATCCCCGTTAACATTGCTGGCACATTCTCGCTTGGTTACTAACGGGTGTGCTCAAGATTTGCACAACAATCAACCGGTTAATTATCAAAAAATTCGGTTGGTTCATAATGGAATCGTAGTCAATGTAGAACAGTTATGGAAGCAATACCCAGAGTTATCACGTCAAACAGAAGTGGATAGCGAAGTAGTTGCTGCTATTCTGTCGGACAATATGAAAAGAGCGGTAGATCCCATACAAGCAACTACCAAGTTATATCAAGATATTGAGGGATCAGCATCAATAGCTTGGTTACAAGATGGGTATCCTTGGTATATATTAGCCACAAACACGGGTGATATTTATTATTATATTGATTCAATGCAAGGATATTTTTTATTTTCGTCAGAACGCTATATATTGGATCAATCTGTTCAAACTTTACCAAAAACAATTGAAAAAAATAGTTCACTAATTCGATGGCTAAATCCAAATTATGGCTTGGTTATCAATATTTATTCACTTGAAACCCAATTATTTTCACTGCAAGCGCCTCAAGCCTTTTTATGGCCAGTGGGTGAAATTAGCCAACCATCTATTCAACACCAGGATCTTTCTGATTATCCATTGAAAGAAGATGTTAAAGTTTATATTAATCGAGCTGATAAAACACTTTTACGTTATAATGCTAGTCGATTAAAAGCACTAATCCGTTGTTCGCGTTGTATTTTGCCAGAAACTTTTCCTTTTATTGTTTTCGATCATCAAGGGGTTTGTAATTACTGTCATCACTACCAATTACGATATCCAGCCTACGACCAGCAGCAAGCTAAGAAACGGTTAATGCATCTATTAGAACCCTACCGTAGAGCCAATGATACACCAGAAGTGCTCGTTCCTTTCAGTGGTGGTAGAGATAGCAGCTATGGACTGCATGTACTCAAAACTGAATTTAATCTAAAAATAATCAGTTTTACTTACGATTGGGGTATGGTAACCGATCTTGCTCGACGTAATATTGCTCGTCTTTGTGGAAAACTTGGAGTCCAAAATATTCTAGTTTCGGCAGATATCAAAAAGAAAAGAGAGAATATCAGAAAAAATATATCTGCTTGGTTAAAAAAACCAATGCTAGGGATGGTGCCATTATTTATGGCTGGGGATAAACATTTTTTACAGATTGTTAATCGATTGAAGCAACAAACAGGAATAAAAGCTGATCTTTGGAGTGTTAATCCTTTAGAGAATACTGATTTTAAAGTGGGTTGCTGTAATATTGCTCCTAGTTTCTCTAAAAAACGTATTGATGCGCTTACGATACAGCAAAAAATTAAACTAATTAGTTATTATGGTTTTCAATTTTTGCGTAACCCTGCTTATTTTAACCGTTCCTTAGTAGATACATTTACTGCCTTTTTTTCCTATTATTTTGAGCCACGTAATAATTATTTGTTGCCTTTTGATTACTTACTTTGGAAAGAAGATACTATAGAGCAGACTTTAATTAAAGAATATGGTTGGGAATTGGCGCCTGATAGCCATTCGACGTGGCGTATTGGAGATGGAACTGCAGCATTCTATAATTATATTTATGTTACGGCGTGTGGTTTTTCAGAATTTGACACTTTTCGAAGTAATCAAATTCGTGAGGGTATGCTTACCAGGGACCAGGCATTGCAAAAAGTGCTACTAGAAAATCAACCACGATTGTCTTCTCTGCAATGGTATTTTGATACCATTGGCATTCCACTGCATGAAGCAATTTCTAAAGTTAACCAAATGGATTTACTAGGGTTACATGATAAATAGGATTAATTTAAATAATAAATTTATAATCCACGATGATTAGAGGATTTAGTTGATATTATGGTTGAAATTAATATTTTTTCTTTACTAAGTTTATTATTAGTCATACTATTGGCCAGCTGTTCTGGGATTGGGTTGTCTCGGTGGATACCATGGTCTGTTTCATCTTGCAATTCGAAAATAATTGTAGCATTTGGTTTGGCGTTGGCACCTTTTTTAGCAGGTTTTTCCGCTATATTAGCATTAGGATTTTTAGCAGGTTCTCAACATAATATTCATTTATATAGTGTTATTATGTTGTTAGCTATTATATCTATCTGTTGGTTTAAAAAACCTAAAGTTTGTTCTTTATGGGAAATAAAAAAAGTGCCAGCAACTAATGAATATTGGATATTAACTCTATTATTATTAGTTTGGTGTGTTGCTTTATTGTTTAATTCATTATCATTACCTTTACTTCAACATGACCCCTTAGAATACGCTTTTGTAGGAAGAGTTTTATTTGAAAAACGGACATTACTTGCCTACCCAGTACTTCAATCCGATTCAGGCTTTTATGGTCCATGGACACATCCGCCGCTTTATCCGGCATTGATTTATCTGACCTATTTGTTACAAGGTCATGCTGATTTCCCCGGGCTAATGCGTTTGATAACGCCTTGGTTTTCCTTGACAACGACTTTTCTAGTTTATGTGTTGGGTTGTCGTTTCGGAAAAAATACCGGTTTAATAGCTGCTCTCATTTTTATATCGACGCCTTTATTCTATTTTGGAGCTGAATGCGGTTCAATTGATGCTTTAGTCATTTCAGGATTAACTCTTTTATTAACACTGATTGTCAGTACCCAAGGATCTATAAAGCAACTAGGGTGTATTCAAGGTATTGTATTGGGTTTAGCACTCTGGACTCACTCCCAAGCAATACTTTTTATTCCATTAGCAATTAGTGCAATTGTATTATCACACGGTTGGAAAGATATTTATAATTTGCTTAGGCGACTCTTTATTATGCTGTCTATGGCCTGTTTAATAGTAGCTTGGCCTTATGGAAGAAATTTACTTATTTACGGGAAACTTATTAGTGATACCCCTATAGTTTTCTCAATTCCAGAACTAGAATGGCAGGTTTATTTTAATTTAAATCGAGGAATAAACAGTTTATCAGAAAAAATACAATATGGTGTTTTAAAAGGGTGGTTTTGTTTTGAAGCTTATGCATTTAATTTTTGGTTTATGGGTTTTGCGTTGATTATTTATTGTAAAAATCAGCCGCCGGCAATCTGGAAACGTTTTTTTAAAATAGGATTGCCAGTTTCTTCAACCTGGCTTCGTCCCTTTTTTGGTGTAGTGGCCTGTTACCTAAGTATTACAGTATTTTTAATGTTAATTGGACATAATGAAATTATTAGAAATGAACGTTACTATTTGGTCGTGATACCTTGTGTAGCATTATTATCTGCTTGGGGTATTACTAATAAATTCTTTGATAAGTATATAAAAAATAAAAATATAATTAGATTGTTTTGCTTGCTATCATTATTTCAATTTGTAGGTTTAAATAAATATAGATGGTATGATTTTTTACAAAAGAAAATATTATGTATAAATTATAAGGAAAAAGAAAATTTAGAAAAATTCTTATCAAAAAATTATTATGATTATATTAATAATAAAAGTTATTTTGTTATTAATTCAAAAATTAAAAAGCCTTTGCACTTATACTATGGTGCGAGATATGAATTTAATAAAATAACATCCCCCTCAATATCTGCAGCATTATATATAAAAAATAATCTTCCTAAAGATGCATTGATTTTTTCGCAAAAACCGGCTGATCTGTATTATACGGATAGACGTATGATAAGTTTTTTAAATCCCATATTGGTTTCTTTTTATCAACAAACTAATGTTGAAAATGCTTTTAAATTATTACATGATTATGGGGTCGATTATTTGCATATCCCTAATTATGCTTTGCCAACTTCGTATAATTCTCAATTGCACGAAATTATTGCACATCCTGAACTAACAGAATTAGTTTTTTCAAATAATGGTTATCAAATATATCGCCTTAGAGAAAAAAAATGTTCTGTTTTACTAGGAAAAGTCTTTGATATTACTCCTGGAATCATACCATGGACTAAAACTGTACAATTATTATTGGGTGGAAGAAAACACATTGGAAATTTTACTCTTGATAAAAAAGTTATCATGAATAATTCTTTAATTGAAGATGATTTTATTATTCCTTTATTCCAAAGAGATTGGAGTACTCAATTAGTTACGGGAATTGGTTCTAATAGTGATGTATTAATACAATCTCTAATCCCTGTTGAAGAAAAGCAAGAATATTTATTAAAAATTAATTTATCAGGGAAAGGCTACATTAAACTATATCTTTACCCATTCAACCATAATGGAGTTCTTTTAACTCCTATTGAACTTACAGATATTACGATAGGAATGTTAAATCAATATAAGGCTTTAACAAAAAGATTTATTATTGATAAAGGGGTAAAATATATTCGTATTGGACTAAGAAAACGTGGTCAATCTGCTTTGTCTTTGGATAAAGTAATGCTCACTCAGTTACTGCCTAATAAAGAGATTATTGAGTAAAGAATAAGTTTTAAAAAATCATTGCCAAGTTAATTTTCTGCAATCTCTTTAAGTAGCTTACTCTGTCGATATTGTATTAAAGGCAACAGGAAGCGTGTAGCGGTATCGGTCATGGAGGTGATCAAAGCTGGAGTGAGTTGCCGCCATAATCTCTGGTGATAGGGATCGGTGCAATCCCCGGGGAAGTGGCGATTACCATACCAAGCTTGTTGTAATTTTTGCCGGGCTTTCTGCAGAGCTTCAGAGGTGCTTAATAGCTGTTGGCTGCTGGGTTGATACAAGGCTTGTAGCCAAGCCCAGCCACATTTGGGTAGTAAGGGTAAGGGTTGCTGCTGCCCTTGCTGCCAACCTATTAACCATTCACTGAGTAATGTTTTAGCGGTTTCTGAGGGGAGTGGTGCAAATCCACAGTAGCTGCCATTTAATCCATAATAATGACTATGGATTGCTGAACCGGTTGCGCAGAGCAGAAGATGTTCTAGCCATAGTTCGATGGCATGCGGGATCTGCAATTCTACCGCTCGCCAGCGTACAATAGTTTGTTCTGGAGTCACGAATACACTCCCTTGAAGCGATACTCCAGCTAGGGTGAGCTCAATCTCTTGTTGTTCAAGGGGCAGTAGCGGCTGCAGCTGACTCGCTAGGGATTGGAGTTGTTGATGCTGCTGCTGCCAGAGTACCTGGCCAAAATGCCCGTAAGGGAGTTTCCCAGCCGCAACTTGCTCATGGTAATGTTTTAGAGGAGAGTGTTGCTGAATTAGGGTAACCAGCAGTGCTTCATTGAATGGGTAACGACGCTTGGCGTCCAGCATAAAGGGCTCATTGATGGCTAAAGGTTCTGGGGGTGTATGAAAAGCAACTTGCCAGCGTTGCTGGAAGAAACTGCGTATCGGATGTCGATAGAAGCGTTTGATTGAGGTCAGTGCGACCGGTGTTGTGCCAGTGGGAATAATCGGCAGTGGTTGTGGGCAGAAAGGCATGGGTGGCTGGCTGCTTTGCTGGGCAGCCGCTAACCATTCAACCGCATAACTTTGCCAGGGGTTGGTGGGTAGAAAGCACTGTTGATTAAATGGCATCAGTGGGTGCTGCTGAATCAATTGTTGTCGCAGGTTGTGTGCAGCAATGCTGGGTTCAGAGGATTGGTCACTGGCTAAACGATAGTAGCGACAGCAATGGTCAAGTAGTTCATGGATGACAATCGCCGGTTGTCGAGGTTGATTATCTTGAATGGAATGGCCGATATAGCTGATATGGAGGCGAGATCGTGCGGAAAGTAAGATCTCTAAAAATAGATAGCGATCCTCTTGGTTACGCTGGCCATCACCCAACCGAGGAGAGTGGCTTAGTAGATCATATTGCCATCGGTAGTGAGAGCGGGGAAAGTTGCCATCATTCATTCCCAGTAGACAAATAACGGCGTGGGGTAGCGCACGCGTTGGCATTAATGTACAAAAATTAATGGCCCCCGCTAAAAAGCGGTCTTGGTTAGGAAGCTGCTGGTGTTGGTTGGTGAGTGCTTCATGGAGCAAAGTGACCTCAATGCAGGTGGAATAGTTAGTATCAATGCCTTGCTGGATCCACTGCTGCCATTGCTGCAAGATCAGATTGAGTGTCTCTTCATTATCAGAGGTACGAACAAAGAAATTTTCTAGGAGCTGTTGGCCATAGGGCAACCATTCGGTTAAGGTTTTGGGTTGTTGCAAATACTGACGCCATTCAGCCATGACTTCAATAAAATTAGCCAAATAACCAACTAATTCAGCGGCTTCATTGCCAGTGATATCGTAGGGCAGTTGGTCACGAAATAGTCCTGCTTGGCTCGATAGTGCATAACCCAATAACAATCGCTGTAATCCAGATTTCCAGGTGTGTTGACCATCCGCCTTTATTTGCCATTTCTCGAGATCTTGCTGATCCAGACCCCAGCAAATTCCAACTTCTTTGACCCACAATTGTAAAAGGGGTAGATCTTCAGCCTTTATGGCAAAACGCTCTCTGACACTGGGAACCTCTAAAAAGGACAATAGCATTTCTGCTTCAAATCGGCTGTTGGGTAGCGTTAGCAACTGCAAAAAGGTATCAATCACCGACTGATTTTTCTGAATCGGTTGATCCACCAGATGAAAGGGTAAATAACGATTTGGAGAAGTTTGCCCGAATACTGCTTGGATATAGGGCAGATAGCGAGAGAGATCCGGAGTCATGACCACAATATCTCGAGGGGATAACTCTGGATTTTCCTCTAAGCATCGGAGTAAGCTATCTTGTAGCAGCTCTACCTCGCGATAGGGACTATAGCAGGCATGAATCAACAGGGAATAATCATCAGGATTAAGTATTTGCCAAGGTGCTATCACTGGTGTGGCCACTGAGTAATCTGGAGATTCTAGCAGCTCATATTGCAGCGCTTGCAGCAACGTATTTGGTTGCTGATCGACCATGGCATCAATATCTATGATGTCATATTGCAGCAATAAACTGCGTAATTCACGGCCGATTTGCCCCCAAGAGACTAGGAGGGGATGATCAATACTGGGTGTGTGGGGGAGAGGGTGTCCTGGTTCAGCCCAATAGTAACGACAAGGTTCTAGTAGCATCCAGTGCACAGCACAATGGTGGCTAATCGCTTCGATAAGTGCCAAAAAAAGTGGTGGTAAAGTGGAAATACCGAAAATAAATAGCCGCTTGGGCAAGTTAGTGTTATCGGTATGTAGTTTTGATAGTAATCGTTGATAAAGTATTGCGCGATGATCCAATGCTGGGTTTAACGAGGTGGCTCCGCTCAGCAATGCCTGCCACAAGCCCGCCTGCCAACCCTGGGTTTCTGATAGCGGGGAGATTAATTCTCCTTGTTCCCAAGCCTTTAGCCAATCTGCACGATAAACCAGGTAACGATCAAAGCAATCAGCCAGCTGCTGAGCTAACTGGTAACATTTACGACCCAAATGATCATCTTGCAGGTAGTGTTCAAGCGGTGCATAAGCCTCTTTTGGAGGTAATGCTTGCAATAGCGCCATTAATTTCCAGCCCATGGCTGTTTTACTGAAGATTTGCTGAGTATCAACTGTTTGTGGCAGCAACTGGATTAATAGTCGCCAAATAAAAGTGGCAGGAAGTAGGCAATTAATATTGGCAGCAATACCGTTGGTTTGCGCCAGCTGGAGCTGCAACCATTGTGCCGTACCGATATTGGGTATTAGTACAACCTCTTGCTGCAAGGGGTCATCCAAAGGGTCCTGCCGCATCAGGGTTGCTACCAGCTGCTGTAGCAGCTCCAATTGGTTAGATCGATAGATAGTGAACAGAAAGTACGCTCGCTGCTGACAATTGGCTATTCAAATTCAGTCGTCCCTCAAATTATAAAATCTATTTTAACCCACAGTCGGGTCAGCCACCATGCGTTTTACGAGCTTAGTGTCAGCAGCAATGTTATTAAGAAATTTTAAGCCAGGGGAAAGTATTCGCAATACCACTGGTGGGCAACTACAATCAAAAAAAGCATAAAAAGTTATTTGATTCATGTGGTGGTTATTAATGAAAAAAATATTGATTCAATTAAAAAGGTTATTATGTCCGATTCAGCTAATATTGGGGTTGGCTATTTTTTTGGGAATAGGCTGTTGGAGACCGATCTATGCTACCGAGCAGCGCTGGCGACCTTTGGTAGAAAATCTACAGCAGCATCCCCATGATCAGCGTGCCTATCAAGCCATACAGCTCAATAATGGTACGAAGGTACTACTGATCTCTGATCCGCAAGCGCCCCACTCAATGACTGCGGTTGGATTACCGGTCGGCTCACTACAGGATCCGGATGCCTACCCAGGGTTAGCGCATTATTTAGAGCATGTGCTATTTTTAGGTTCTGAAAACTATCCAGAGGGTATTGGAATACAAGGTCATAGTGCTAGCACTGGCGGGAATAGTACGATTTTTACAGCAGCCACTCAGCATCCCTCGCTGGCTATTACCCTAGAGCACTTAGCAGATGCTTTAGCTCACCCTAATTTTGATCCTCACTTGATAGAAAAAGAGCGGTATAGTGTGCATCAAGAGGCCTTGGGGTATCGAACAAATAATTATTGGCGTATCTATCAAATTGACAAAGAGACATTAAATCCTCACCACCCATTTTCGCGTTTTTCAGTGGGAAATTTGGATACGTTAGCGGACAAAAAACAGGGCAGTTTACGCGAGGCAGTACAGAAGTTTCACCGCCGCTACTATTCAGCCGATATTATGGTTGCGGTGATTTATAGCAATCAACCTTTGGCAGCTTTAGCCCATTTGGCTGCAGAGAGCTATGGCCGTATTCCTAGCCGTAAGCCAGTGATAATGCCTATTACCACACCCCTGGCAACGGCTAGACAACAGGGTGTCACCATTGATTATGTGCCAGCCAATGTCTATGAGGCATTACAGGTTGACTTTGTGATCCCAAATGATCGCCAAGATGCTCTTCACAGTAAAAGCAATGATTATTTGGATAAAGTGATTACTGGCCGGGGGCCAGGAACTTTGGCTGGTTGGCTGCAACAACAAGGTTTGGCTAATCGCTTATCAGTATCCTACTGCGCTGACATGGCAGGCAATGCTGGGTTATTCAGGATTCACATTGCCCCCACTGAAAACGGGATGAAACAGCAGGATTTGATCCTGGCAGGACTATTTCGATATTTGCAGTTAATTAAACAACAAGGTATTCAACACTGTTATTTTAAAGAGATGGTACAGCAATTAAAGATGGGGTCGGTTAATTTTAGTGCTCAGCGAAATATGGATTATGTTGCTTCTTTAACTGAACGCCTGCTGAATTTTCCTATTGAGCAGGTACTAACATTGGACAGCTTAACGGATCGTTATCGACCTAGCTATCTGCAACAACGTTTATCACAGATGGTGCCGCAGAAGGCGCGCATTTGGGTGTCTAGTCCGCAAGCCCCTTATGATAAACAGGCTTATTTTTTTAAGGCACCTTATCAACTCAGACCACTGTCCCAGCAACAGATCACAAAGTGGCAGCAGCTAGGCCAAGCGTTAACATTTAACCTGCCCAAACTGAATCCCTACTTGCCTACAGATTTTACAGTAATACCGGTTAAGCGCTTGCCGAAAAAACCAGAGCTGGTGTGGAAAGTGCCAGGTGGGCGTGCCTGGTTGACACCGAGTCACTATTTTTCTGAGCAACCTAAGGTGAACATAACCTTGCTATTGCGTAATCCATCCGCGATGAAGGGTGTTCGAAATGATATGTTAGTACCTGTTTTCGACAAATTGTTGAGTATTAATTTAACGGAGTTTTTTTATTGGGCTGGCGATGCGGGTATTAATATGCAATGTTTTTTTGATGATGAAGGATTAACGATTTATGTGAAGGGTTTTCATCAAAATTCATTACGGTTTTTAGAAGAAATGGTCACTCGTTGTCAGCAAACTATTTTCAATCAGTCTCAATTAGAGCAGGTAAAATACAAAATAAAGCAGAATTTAGATAGCATGGATAAACGGGAACCGGAACAACAAGCCATTCGGCCGATCAGTTATTTATGTAATCTAAATTACGCGACTATTGAACAGCAACGTTCTCAGCTCGCTACGATTACTTTACAAGATATTGAGGCTTATCGTAGTCAATTGTTTAAACGAGCCATGGTGGATATATTGGCTGTCGGTAATATGAGTAAGGCGCAGCTGCAACAGCTTGCAAAAATACTACATAAACAATTGGATACTAAACAGCAGAAGTACGGCAGTAATCCGACCATTGCTATCCGTAAAACAGAGAGAGCGTTATTACATCAGACGACGATGGTGGATGGCCATGCACTGAGTGCTCTGTATATTCCCAGCGGTTATGATTATTTATCTAGTCAGGCAAATGCTCATCTATTAACAATCTTATTAAGAAACTGGTTTTTTGATCAATTACGCGCTCAAGAGCAGCTGGGGTATTCTGTAAATGTTCATACTAAAACAGTGGCTGGAAAAACAGGTTTACAGTTCACTGTGCAAAGCGCTAATCACTCCCCTGAAGCACTTTATGCACGCTATCAAGCTTTTTATCAACAAGCATGGCAG